>ML355374.1:0-92388 GCA_005239505.1 Nicotiana paniculata
CCTTATGTTCCCCGTATATGAATTGAACTTGTTATATCTGAATTCTTGATTCCTAATCTCATCCCCTCCTATTCAAGTTAGAAGTACTTGCCTAGCACTCCTTGTTTCTTATATGATCTTAATTGACTTAAATGAAGACTTTGTTTTTCCTACCGTTATGCTATGTCTTCCTTCATATGTTGCCTATTTACTGAGCATTGTTCAAACTAAGTTTATTCGGTGAAGCTAATTGTCTAAGTGAGATTGGTTATAGCTGATTCCCTTGCCGGGATGATTTGGTTTATTGGTTGCGAACTTGAATGTATAGAATCGTTGCTATATTTTTCTTGTTTTCCCCTCGTTATGTTGTTCTCTCTTTGTGCTTGGCATTCCTCTCGGTGGAAACTTCTTACGAGCGAGTTGTTACCACTTTTGTGATTTAAGTCTTTGTATTTATTTGCTCATCGCACTTTGTATTCGGCCTTGTTTGCTTTCGCGCCGGTTGCGGCAATATATGTTGTATCTGTCGCATTCTGGTTGTTTGCCCCCTGTACTGCATCGCATATTTAATTGGGACTACGGAAAGAGATCCGGGAACTTTCCCCCTATACTGCATCACATATTTAGATTGGGACTACGGACAGAGATCCGGGAGCTTTCCCCCCTGTACTGCATCGCATATTTAAATTGGGACTACAGACAGAGATCTAGGAGTTGTCCCCCTGTACTGCATCGTATATTTAAATTGGGACTACGAACAGAGATCTGGGAGATTTCCCCCTGTACTGTATTGCATGACAAATTCTGAGTGGCGGACTGAGTTCCGATAGTTTATGATTGAGGAGATTTGAATAGAAATATATAAATATATATATATATATATTGAAAAGTATAGGTGAAAATCAATTATCTCCAGGAAAAGTTATGTCTAAAGGACTTCTTTTCGAAAGTATATTTGAAAAATATTTGTCTTGCAGAATGTGATATTTAAAAGAGCAGTACTTGGGAAAACATATTTTGAACATCACGTATTTTGATGATATTTGAAAGAGCAGTACTTGGGAAAATATATTTTGAACATCACGTATTTTGATGATATTTGAAAGAGCAGTACTTGGAAAAATATATTTTGAACATCACGTGTTTTGATGATATTTGAAAGAGAAGTACTTGGGAAAATTTGTTTTGAACATCACAAATTTTAATGATACTTGAAAGATCAGTATTTGGAAAAGTGTATTTGAACACCCTGTATTTGAAGAGACTATGTTATAAAGATTTCTCTTTATAAAAATATATAAATATATATTCAGAGAAAGTATGTTTCAAAGAAGAAATTTCTCTATTCCGAAATGATTATATCTATAAAGTTCTTAAAATGAACTCACGACTTAAAGGTTTTCACTCGAAAATTTGACCAGTTTTATTGAGTCATTGGCTAAGGCCTGAAGTGAATAAATTGATGTAGTGCTGAGTTGCTTGTGTTTTTGTTAGGTTGTAGTTCCCGCCATTTGGATGCATCATTTCCATTATCTTTGCGTATTTCTATTATGTTGTCTGTTTATCGTGATTATTGAATTTTCTTCCGTATTATTTTATTGTATCGTTAATTACATTGAGAAATCTTTAGATAGATATTTTGGTTCGGTCATTTATACATATTGCCTTTTTACTTATTAGACCGGTGGTGTATTGACTAGTCCTCATCACTACTTCACCGAGGTTAGTCTTTATACTTACTGGGTCGCTGTGGTGTGCTCATACTACACTTCTGCACATTATTGTGTGTAGATTCAAGTTATGGTTGTTGGTAGCTACGTAGATCATTGCTGAGGAGACTCAAGGTAACCTGCTGCTGCGTTCGCAGGCTTCGGAGTCACCTTCCTATTTTATTTATATTCAACTGTACTTACTTATTCCTAGACAATTGTACTTAGATTTGATAGAAAGATTTCATAGAGCTTATGACTTGTATTTACCGAGTTTTGGAAAATTGTAAAATCTGTCAATAATTCTATTTCGAAAGTTTTTAAAATCCTTTATTATTGTTGTTGTTCAGTGTAAATGTTAGGTTTACCTAGTCCCTAAGCGTAGGTGCCATCACGATACCCATTGGAGGGAAATTTGGGTCGTGACAAGTTGGTATTAGAGCTGTAGGTTCATAGGTGCTACGAGTCATAAGCTGGTTTGGTAGAGTCTTGCGGATCGGTACGGAGATGTATGTACTTATCTTCGAGCGGCTACGGAACTATCAGGACAATTTCACTTCCTTCATTCCTATCGTGCGAGTTCATTGATCTTGAAGTTCTAAATTATCGTTCCATTCTCTCACCGATGGTAAGGACACTCGCGGCGGTTCCGGATGATGTTCCCCAAAGCAAATGTCGCAAGGGTCAGAGACAGAGGCCAACGAGTAGCACGTGCCACAGTTAAGATGCCTGCCAGAGTAGTCGTTGAGGAGTCGCCAGTAGTCCTAGTTAGGGGACAGGTACTGGGGGTGCCTGTTGCTACCCCGGACTAGCAGTACTTGGGAAAACATATTTTGAACATCACATATTTTGATGATATTTGAAAGATCAGTACTTGGGAAAATATATTTTGAACATCACATATTTTAATGATATTTGAAAGAGCAGTACTTGGGAAAATATATTTTGAACATCACGAATTTTAATGATACTTGAAAGAGCAGTATTTGGGAAAGTGTATTTGAACACCCCGTATTTGAAGTGACTATGTTATAAAGATTTCTCTTTATAAAAATATATAAATATACATTCAGAGAAAGTATGTTTCAAAGAATAAATTTCTCTATTCCGAAATGATTATATCTCTAAAGTTCTCAAAATGAACTCACGATCTAAAGGTTTTCACTCGAAAGTTTGACCAGTTTTATTGAGTCATTGGCTAAGGCCTGACGTGAATAAATTGATGTAGTGTTGAGTGGCTTGTGTTTTTGTTGCTTTGTAGTTCCCGCCATTTGGATTGCATCCTTTATATTTTGAATATCATATATTTTGATGATATTGAAAGATCAGTACTTGAGAAAATATATTTTGAACCTCACGTATTTTGATGATATTTGAAAGAGCAGTACTTGGGAAAATATATTTTGAACATCACGTATTTTGATGATANNTTATTTTGAACATCACGAATTTTAATGATACTTGAAAGAGCAGTATTTGGAAAAGTGTATTTGAACACCCCGTATTTGAAGAGATTATGTTATAAAAATTTCTCTTTATAAAAATATATAAATATACATTCAGAGAAAGTATGTTTCAAAGAAGAAATTTCTCTATTCCGAAATGATTATATCTCTAAAGTTCTCAAAATGAACTCATGATTTAAAGGTTTTCACTTGAAAGTTTGACCAGTTTTATTGAGTCATAGGCTAAGACCAGACGTGAATAAATTGATGAAGTGCTGAGTTGCTTATGTTTTTGTTGCGCTGTAGTTCCCGCCATAATTGCATCCTTTCCATTCTCTTTGCATATTTCTATTATGATGTCCGTTGATAGTGATTATTGAATTTTCTTCCGTATTATTTGATCGTATCGTTAATTACATTGAGAAATATTTATAGATATTTTGGTTCGGTCATTTATACATCTTGCCTTTTTACTTATTAGACCGGTGGTGTCTTGACTAGTCCTCGTCACTACTTCACCGAGGTTAGTCTTGATACTTACTGGGCACAGCTGTGGTGTGCTCATACTACACTTCTGCACATTTTTGTATGCAGTTTCAGGTTATCGTTGTTGGTAGCTGCGCAGATCATTGTTAAGGAGGCTCAAGGTAACCTGCTGCGGCATTCATAGGCTTCAGAGTCACCTTCCTGTTTTATTTCTATTAAACTGTACTTACTTATTCCTAGACAATTGTACTTAGATTTGATAGAAAGATTTCGTAGAGCTTATGACTTGTATTTATCGGGTTTTGGGAAATTGTAAACTCTGTCAAGAATTCTATTTCGAAAGTTTTTAAAATCATTTATTATTTTTGTTGTTCAGTGTAAATGTTAGGTTTACCTAGTCCCTAAGACTAGGTGCCATCACGATACCCAACGGAGGGAAATTTGGGTCGTGACAGAAGGGAAAGAGGAGGGTAGAAAATAATACTCCCTCTTTTCCACCCTCTTCAGAGATGCCAATGTCTTATCCTCCACCCCACGGCTATACTGAGCTGCCACAGCATCAGGAGCCCTACTCTTTCATGCAGACACCAGGTCATTCATCACAGGGCCATAGGACTATATGTCCGACATACAGTCCAGCTTCCTCACGACCACGTGGATTGCAGCCATCTATATCACCTCCCTACATGTCACATCCACATGGATCGCATCCATCCATGTCACAGCCACTCGAATCACAGCCATCAGTATTATATCCACTTAGGGTCCATCCAGCTATGTCGCAGTCACAGGGATCGCATCCATCTTCATCAGCGACTCCATCTATTTCAGGCCTTCGCTTGTGAGGTAGTAGCTCTGACCCCCTACACCGTACACACATGCCTCTGATATACATGCTTCGGCTCCTTTGAAGGTGAATCCCGTTTGAAGGCAAGTCATGGTATCCGGGATCGGACATCGAAAGGGAAGACAGCACGGGGCAAAGCAAAGGGCAGAGCTTCAAGTGACTTGTTAGGGCTGTCGAAGAGCCCAAGCCGGAGGCTAAGGAGAGCAGAATAAGGTGAATGTGGATACCGCTCATCGGACATGTTCATAGATTCATAAGTTTGAGTCCATCTGAGGCCCAACCCCTTTCTCCTACCTCCACTGTTAATAAGTGGCGGCAAGACTCGAATCCTGGACCTCTACCTGCTCTACTATGGTGAATTGTGTGAAACGTCTCATCGTCTTTGGGAATACTTAATAACTTAAGTGGGGACAATGCATACTTCTCTTCTGAGATAAGAATGATTATATCACATAGTCTTAAAGGGGGCAACGCGAACGATGATGATGATGATAATGACGAGGAGGTGCATTATGATCAATATAGCAAGATCATCATAGTCCCTGAGGGTGATGGGTAAGAGTTATTTGTTATTTTTGCGTTTATTATTTTGTATTTTTTTTACTAAGAAATTAATGTGTTTTTATTGTTAAATTGCAGGTTCATCCCGAGTAATAAGACTACGAGGATAATCACCAAAGCCATCATAAAGCTTTATAATGGCCCTTATGCGACTTGGACTGATTTCCCATTCTCACTGAAGGAGCAAGTCTTCAATCAATTTAAGGTATAAATGTTCTTTTACGAAATTTAATAATTTCTATTTATGATATTTCCATATAATATTTAACTTTTGAAATAAAGAGCAAGTGTGTATGGGAACACCGCAATAGCGCGGAAGTGACTGCAAATTTTTGTCACAAAGCTCGCAAGCGATTGTCGCATACTTTCTCCGATGCTAGAAAGAAGAACAAGAAGCATGACTGGTTACTTCAGAATTTATGGGATGATTTGCAAAGTCAGTGGCTTACCGCAAAGTTCTTAGAGAAGAGCGAAAAAGGAAAAAAAGCTCGCGCATCTGAGAAGGGAGACTCCTTGGACACTGGAGGTGCGATCAGCCTAGGGACAATAAAAAGAAGATTGGTACGTAATTGATAAAATAAAATTTTCAAAGTATATCTATTCTGTTTATTAACTAAATTAATTTGTTTTCAGGAAAAAAAGTTGGGGCGTCCAATGAGCCATGATGAGCTATTCAAGGAGACGCGTATTGTAAAGAAGAAGAAAGAGATGGATCACGAAATGTGGGCCGAGGACCAGGCCTCGACTGTATATGTAAGCTTTCACTTTTCTTTAAGTATTTTAATTTAATTTTATATAAATTTTGAAATATTAATTCAGTTTAAATTTTCGTATAGGGTAGCTACCAAACTAACATGGAGGAATTCATCCGTATTCAGCCAACTGGTGAATCGGGCGAGCCAACCCAACCTTCGGACGAGGATGCTGAAAGAATATGGATGAAGTCTGCTGGCGGTCCAAAATGGGGGAAGGTATACGGGCTGCCTACTAAAAAGTTCCATCGCTATAAGTGTGGAATGCAAGGAATAGGGACGTCCTCGCAAGGCAAGAAACTTAATTGGGAGAGCCTCTCAGCTATGCGGGAGACTGTGACAAAGCTCACATCCGAGCTAGAAGCGGCCAAGGAAAGAGAAAGGATTAGAGATGCTCAATTCCTTGGCATGCAAGCTCAGATCAGAACTCTCCTATCTACTGGAGCTTTCTCGTTGCCCCGGTCATGTGAGTCATCGCCAGAGGCTCGTCCTGCACGTGAGCGTTCCTCCCGTCCTCCCCGTGATCATTCCTCCCGTCCTCCCTGTGGTCGTTCTTCCCGTCCTCCACAAGACCTTTCTCTATATCGTCTTGTAGATGAAAGTTCATCAGACTGTGTTGATGATGTTGTAGAAAACACTCCTTGATTTTTATATACTTTGAACTAGACAAATAGAACCAGTTTTGAACTAGTTGAAATAAGTTTTAACTTGGTTTTGGATTTTTTAGTTCAATTGAACTTTAGTTTGGTAGTTTTAACTTATTGATTGATTGATTGATTGTTGTTGTTGTTGTTGTTGTTGTTGTGTTGTTGTTGTATTGTTACTATTGTTATATTATGTTGCTATTAGGGATTTTGGTATGCTGGCAGGTGGTGTAGCTGCCAAAACAGGCATTTTATGCCAAAATTAAAACCCAGAAAACCGACCAAAGTTGTTCGGTTTCTAAAAAAAATATATATTTTTCTGCACATTAGCGACCAATGTTGGTCGATTAAAATAAAAATAAAAATATACAATTACCTACCAAAGTTGGCAGTTTAATGAACAAGGAATACCTAGAATTCAAATTTACCGACCAACTTTGGTTGGTATTGTTAAATTTTAATTTTTTTAAAAATATATATTTTCATTTACCGACCAACTTTGGTCGCTATTTCTTAAAATTTAATAATTAATAAAATAACATAATTTAAATATACCGACCAACTTTGGTCGGTAAAATTAAATTATTAAAATATTTTTACCGACCAAAGTTGGTCGGTAAGTCCTTTAAATTCTTCAGACGATCGTTTTTCATACCGACCAATTACCGACCAAGGTTGGTCGGTATGTTAAAACGACCACCAAAATAGCGACCAAGCGTGTTTGGACGCGTTTTGGTCGGTAATTTGCCATAACCGACCAACGTTGTTGGTTTTTCTGGTCAGTATTACCGGATTTCTAGTAGTAGTTGTTACGTGACGACGAATTTAATGATATGACACAATAAAATTTAAGTAATAATCAAAACAAATATTATATTTAAAGTAACAAGAAGATACAATACAGCAGGTATCAACCATCCAAACAAGCTGTAAAAGGTAATAGCATTTTTTGAAAAATGTAAAAGTTAATAAAATCATCAGTAAAAAAGTCATCACTCATTTTTGAATACTTTAAAATAAAGGCATCACTACGTTGAAATAAAATGTTCCTCTGTACCCATTGATTATCACCACAGATGAAGATAAGAATAAAACCCTATCAAATTTTCACTAAGCAGTAATATATATATAAAGGGTTAGTGACGAAAAAGTCCTCCCTGATTAATACTATTCACTCAAAAGAATCATCTAAAAAATTTTATATAGGAAAGACCATTCACTGAACATAAACTACAAACTAGAGAAATTACTAACAGCTTAAGATTTGTGCACTAACAGCTTGTTTGGATGATTGTTTCACATTTTTTCATAATGCATTATATCATTATTGAGGAATATAATATTTGGATAAATTATATCATTTGCTGTTGTTTCATGATCACACACCAACAATATAAAAAATAAACTTGTAATATTATAAAAAAATTTATGATACGGGTAAATTTATTATATATGAAGGTAGGGTAAATGATAAAATTAAATTATTTAATAATAATGAAGGGTGAGATGAGAGAAAAAGATAAGATAACGCCGCAACCACTCCAAATCGGTCGTTACATAAAGTGGAGTGGCAGCGACGGATTTAACGATACGATACAATAAAATTTAAGTAACAACTAAAACAAACATAGTATTCAAAGAAACAACACGATACAATACAATAGGTAACAACCATCCAAACAAGTTGTAACAATATATATGAATTTTTTATACCATCAAGTTAAATCGACATATAATAATAGGTAACATTCCATAGCAAATCTAATCTCGTAACTTGAGAAATAGGATAACAACTCGTTGTAGTCGTGATGTTTAGCTTAAAGTATATATATTTGTATGTATATCATATCGCCTCATATTTTACTTTTGTTTCGTAGATTTTGGATGTGAAATGAGTTGATTTATATTAATTTTAAGTGTTTTTATGTGTAGGAATGACCCGGGAGCAATCGGGGGCGAAATGTGCGAAATTAGAGCCAAAACAGCCGAAAACGGGAAAATGGGGCAGTGAAGCGCCACAGGCAGCGCTCTGAGCTACCTGTGGAGCTGGAAACAGTGTACTCAGCGAAGTAGTGCCGTGGAGAGCGCCAGGCGCTGGGCAGGGCGCCAATGACGGGATTTTTATCCAATTTCGCTCGGGACATGGTTAATTCGGCCCTAGACCTACCCAACACGTATAAAAGCAAGACTAAACCCAATTGTAAAGGGAGGGCGCCACTTTTGAGGGGGAATACACACGAGAACATCGAGAAGCGAAGAGATCTCAGTTTTCTTCATCTTTTGCTAGTATTTTCAATTATTCAACACTTAGAATTTGTTTGATCACATCATGAGTGGCTAAAAACCCATTGTTCTGGGGTTGTGATTTAACCATGAATATTGTTGTTTAACGTTAGCTAACCCTTGATTACAATTCATTAATATATGGTTTTTTCTTAAACTCTGTGATTAATTGCTTAATTGTCTGGCCAACATTTGGGTTCTAGTTACTATCTATGCTAAGCTTGGAAAAACCGTGTATATATTAGAGAAGAATTGAAGATAGCGCGATCTTAACTCTTGGGGGAGGGAGAGGGGGCGAATTTGTGGTTATGATAGGAATATATCTAGTCACCATGCTTAATTACATATCGTAATCTTAATGCGTTCTTAATAGATTAATTTCATAGGAATATAGGCGTTAATCTATTTCGAATAGGCGAGTAGTATTTCGGGAGAAGGCTATGAGAGTAATTATCGATTAATTAGCAACAATGAGTGAATTGTATGAAAGAGAGAGTTAATTAGAACACAATATGAATGGTGAATCGATCACAACCCTGGAATATTTATCTCTACTGAATACACAAAAATCAACTTGTTACTTGATAATCTAGTTATTACTTAGAATCATAGTTTAATATAATTATATTCTTGGATTTTGATTTTGGCGTGACTGAATAACAATTTTAGTAATTTAGGGAGTAGTGATACAAGTCTCTGTGGGTTCGACACTCGACTTATCATTTTATTACTTGTACGATCACGTATACTTGCGTGTGCGTTTGAGAGCAACAAGGCGAATAAACTACACATGATAGTATGAGAACTCTTTATTCTACTTGTATATACTCTCTCCGTCCACTTTTATTTGTCCATTATACTAAAGTATATCTTCACTTTTACTTGTCCACTATACAAAAGCAAGAGAAATACAATCTTTTTTCCCGTTTTACTCTTATCATACTACTTATTCCCTAAATTATTTCTCATGATTTTTGAAAATTTTACCATTATTATAGGTAAAATTGTAAACTATATACTTTATTTATTTTTTCTTAAAGAAAGTACAAAGTCTAAAGTGGACAATCTAAAAGTGAGCGGAGGGAAATATAACTTAAATCCTAATGCATGCTATATTGACTGAATAATTTAAAAAAACAACTGACTTGTACATTAGTTACACAACTCCATCGTCATTAATGAGTTATTATTATCACTAGGCAGGGACGAAGCTGTATAGACCTAAGGGTGGTCAACTGATCACCCTTAAATATTTTTTATCGGAAATTATTTTTATTTTTTTAAGTTTGAATATTTTAGATAAATTTTTGACTTCGCCACAGTCACTAGAAAACACACCGTAATTACAAGAATTCCATTGCCATACCTCAGAATAAATATTATAATCATTCCCATCCTTCAACTCTAGAAAGCTCAATTTCTTCCCAAAAATCATCACTACCACAATTTTCTTGATTCTTTTTCTTGGTAATTGCTGCATTATTTGCTGCCATTGCTGCTGCTGCTGCTTGAATATCTCTAGCAGTTGTAGTAATCGGCCGCGGTAGTCGCTCTATTTCGTCGGCGAAATTAAGTTGTGCTTTACATCTCGGGAGGCAATAAAAACAGAGGCGGATCCAGTATTTAAAGTTTTTGGGTTCAACTATAAAGTTTTTAACATTAAATCTATTATATTTTTAAAGTTATGAGTTCATATTTATTATTTTTATAATTTTCAGGAATTTTTACCCATAAAATTTTACTGCGTATCAAAAGTTATAGGTTCAGTTGGAACAGTGGCTAACCCTCTGCATCCGCCGCTTATAATATGCGGCAACGTCATATGCTCTTGCGGCCATTTCAGTTGAAGAAAAAGAACCTAACCAAATGCGTGATTTCTTTCTTGGTTCACAAATTTCGGACACCCATTTTCCTCATCGCCGCCTCCGGACACTGCGATAAACGGGGTGCCTCGTGCTGCCGCCGCCTCTCTGGACGTCTATTTTCCGGCAAGTTACTGCCGGCGGTGGTGGTGGTTGTCTCTTCTCCATTGCTAAGAAACAGCTAGTTGTTGTCTTGAAATATTTATAACGTACATCTGCATGGGACCTAACAAATTTGTTTCCGATTTTACCAAACTAACCCTTTCAACAATAGGTTGTCGTATTGACAATTCTGGCATTACGTGTGTGTTTTTGACATGTTTTTGTACCGGGTAATTTGCATTGTTTTTCACATTAGTTATAAGATCTTACTCATTAGTCTAAGAAAAAAAATAATTTCAAGAATAATTCATTTTAACCCAAAAAAAAAGTCTAGAACTGATCTAGAAATATAAAAAAACTCTTATTTCAGTTACAATTTAAATAGAAAAAATATAACTTTCCTAAGGTCTTATATTTTTTTACTAATTTCTGGGAAAATAGTCATTTATCAAAAGGAACTTAAATTATATAGACCATAGGTATACAATTTTTTTTACACTATATTATGATCTAAAAGAGATCTACAGGTAAGCCTTCTTAAGTTGCAGGATTTTGTAATCTTTAACTAAGACGGGTTATACCTGTTATTATATTGGTAAACGTGACTCAATTGTTATAAGAATTATACAACCATAAGTAAGTTTTGTACACCGTTAATGAATATAACTTACTATAAAAAATATGTTAAATTGTGACAGTTTATTTATGAGGTTTATAAAAACTCCCACTATTAATTCATTTTCTGACATTTTTCTCAACCCACACAAAATAATTTATTTTGTAGCGGGTTTTTTGCGAAGGTTTGCAAAACTAATTTGTACAATTTGTGGCGGCTATTAACTCCCAAAATTTTATTACATTCATCTTATACTTATATATGATGAAAATATTTGTACTTATTAATTTATGGTGTGAATTACATATTTTCAACAGATATCAGGTTTGACATGTCCTGCAAATACTTTTTTATTTTATAAACCCTCGGCATAAGTGCAAATTTTGATTCACAAAGACATATTTACATTTAGTAGTTGTAAATATCTAATTTTTGCCCTCACGATCTTCATAGTCATGTGTTGATGGAATAAATTAAATACTCCTAAATAGTCTGCATAATATTTTATTTTTATTTGTTTTAGATAATTTCACTTTTGAAAGGAAATAGAAAATTACAAAAATTTGCGCATGAGTTTTCTTTTAGTTTCATAATTTTAGGAGTTTCACGTTTACATAAATAATTTTAGGAATTTGAAACTCTATTATATATTTTATCTAATATTAGATGAATAATTTTAATTAGTTTTCTGTGAATTTGTTCTGTATTCTTTTTCTGAGTGTTATGTTTTGTCCTTGATCTCTTTATTTATTAACTGTATTGTGTACAATAAAATTATATTCAGATATGTTAAACTATGTTTAGGTATGAATATTATCACTTTAGTTTTAATTTCTCATTTTTCATTTTTAAAGGTAAAAAAGAAAATAAAATAGAGAAAACGTTCGTAAACTGCTAAAAGACAAATTTAGGATGCCATCTTCAATTTTAATTTTACTTTACAATTAGGTGGTAAAAGACTCAATTTACTCAGAGCCCAACTTGTTAATGCACGTTCTCTAAAGTTTAATTAGGGCTCAAATGTTCTTTCAGGACGAGGAAGTTATATGTTGACACCCTCTCTTCATCATCTTCTCTACAAATTAATTGTTCCTTCTCCGTCTAATCTGACAGCGTGGGAGCATTAGCCAAGCAGCTAAGGTAGAAAGCAGATAATAACAACGAAGATTCATTTTGTTAATTCGTTTTACTTGTTGTTTTACTCGTATACTTTACTTCCTTCTTGTAACGGGTCATGTATTGCTAAATTTTTTATCAATTTCTAATAAAATACCCTTTCTTCATTATTTCAGGGGAAAGCAAATATAACGCAGTACCCTTTTTTGTTGGGAGGAACTCGTAATCAATTCATTGTTTTTTCTGGCCCCATATTTATAATATTGTTGTGTAAATAATCAGACACGGATCTAGGATTTAAACTCTATTAGTTCAACTTTTAAGGTTTTAACATTATATTTTTAAAGTTATTTTTAACGAATGTTTACGTATAAACTTTTACTTCTCGTCGGAAATTATGGGTTCAATTCAACCCGTCATCAACACCCTACATCCGCCGCTGGTTGTGTTAGGGGAGATTTCACATGTGAATATCATGAACACGAGATGCAAGTGAACTCCTTTGCTGTCTTATGGCTTTTTGGTAACATCTTTCACACGAGATTTCTCAATCCAAACATTTTGCAATTTGCTACTAATGGTTCAAATGCCTTGATAAAGTACACAATATTTCACAAATACATGCAATAATCCATCTAAGCAAATCACTTTACTTCTAGTCCAGCTAGCACAAGCTAGAGGTCTTAAGACTGCTTATGGGGAGTCCTTCAATTTTGTTAGGCGTCAATGTTAAAGAAAATAAATCTTAGTGTTAGGATCGGGAACTCGGTGAGTGCAAAATTTAGCCAAACAATGTTATAATGATAACAAGAAAACTAATGCAAGTTTATAATAACGGCAATTAAAGCATATAAAGACGGCACCAATTTAACGTGGTTCAGTCAGTATGACCTACGTCCACAATCGGAGATGAGAAATTTAACTATAGTAGCAAGAGTACAAAGAAGAGTACAAATTAGAGTAAATACTCTAATCAACCCAAAATATCCTAAGAGAATATCCTCACAAGATCACTTCAAAGAAAGGGTCACACAAGTGTTTTCCGACACTCAACTCTCTTATAAAATACTCTCAATTACTAAAAGAGGAGAAGAAACAAAAAATGAAGAACTCAAATCTTGTTGATGTATTTTGAATGAGCTAGAATCAGCTAAATTTATAGCCAAAAGAATTGGAGTTACTTAGTATACAATTGGCCAACAAGGCCTAAAATGAGAGGGCATAATATGTCCAACAAGGTCACTAAGGAAAGGCAATGAAGAAGCCAACAAGGCTAATAATCATTGGCCAAAAGTAGGCCATATACATTACAAATCTCCACCTTGGACTACTCTTGGTTGATATAGTAAACTTGCTTCACCTTCTCTGGAAAATCCCAAACGGGCAAAATCATTCTTCATAAATTCCAATCAAGTTCACACAAATCTTGAACTTGACAACTGGAAGAGGTTTCGTAAACATGTCATCGAGATTGTCTCTAGTGTTGATCTTCTGAACAGAGACGTTTCCTTCAACAATGGTTTCTCGGACGAAGTGATATTTGATACCAATGTGCTTCATCCTTTCATGATACATCTGATATTTAGTCATGTGAATGGCACTTTGACTATCACAGAAAATGGTAATACAACTTTGGTGTGAATTGAGTTCAGCAAATAGAACCTTCAACCATAAGGCTTCTTTGATCGCCTCGGTCACTGCCATATATTCTGTTTCAGTAGTAGATAAAGCTACTACATGTTGTAATGTAGCTTTCCAACTGATTGCACAACTACCAATACAAGATACGTAGCCTGCCAATGATCTTCTTTTGTCAAGATGACTTGCATAATCTGAGTCTACAAAACCAACCAAAGTGTTAGTATTTTTCCCAAATTTCAAACATGTGTTTGAAGTACCTCACAAGTAGAATCTATTTCACAACTTACCAATGTGCTTTACCAAGGCAAGCCATATACTAGCTTACCACGCTCACTGCTTATGAAATGTCTGGATGTGTACAAACCATTACATACATAATATTGCCGACTGCACTGGAATAAGGGACATGTGCCATGTACCTCTCTTCTTCCTCTAACTGCAGGGACTGAGTAGTTGATAATTTAAAATGAGCAGCAAGAGGGGTACTAAGTGATTTAGCATCTTGTATGACAAACCTCTCCAAGACATTCACCAAGTACTTCTTCTAGGTCAGGAATATCCTGTTGGCTTTTTGATCTCTTTTATCTCCATGTCAAGGATTTTCTCCTGCTCCCAACTCTTTCATCTCAAATTCACTTTTCAGCTGACTTTTCAAATTGTGAAATTCTTTTAAAACTTAGCAGCAAAGAGCAGGTCATCAACATAAAGTAATAAGTACACAAATGAACCATCATATAACTTCCGAAAGTAAACGCAACTATCATACATGCTCCTCGAATAACCATGATCCAACGTAAATGTATCAAACCATTTGTACCATTGTCTTGGAGACTGCTTTAATCCGTACGAGGATTTCTTCAACAAGCAAACATGATCTTCTTTTCCTTCAATCTCAAATCCTTTGGGTTGATGCATGTATATTGTTCCTCAAGTTCGCCATGTAAGAAAGTTGTCTTAACATCAATTTGTTCTAATTCCAAATAACACATGGCAACTAAGGCAAGCAAGACATTAATAGAGCTATGTTTAACAACAAGTGAGAAAATATCATTAAAATCAACTCCGTGTACCAGACTATAGCCCTTTGCAACTAATCGTGCCTTATATACCTCGCATCTTCAAACCCTGGAATGCCATCTTTTTTGTTGAAGACCCATTTGCAACCAACAATTCTTTTTCCTAATGGCGGCTTCACATGAGACCAAGTACCATTCTTGTGGAGAGACTCAATTTCTTCATTCATTGGAATCAGCCACTTGGATGAGTCAGCACCAGAAACTGCTTCTGAATATTTTGATGGTTCTCCGATTTCTTCAATTTCCTATGCAACTGAAAAAGCAAATGCAACATAATCTCCAAACCTTAATGGTTATTTACTTTATCTTCTTGGTCTATGTTTGGCTATAGAATACTCCTCTTCTTCTGGTTCAACTTCAGGAGTTTCAACTGTATTTTTTCCCAAAGTTGAGGATCTTGGCTCAGAAGGAATGCCAATATCAACCTCCACATGCTTTTGTGCATTATTCCTCTATCTGTATTACAAGAACTAGAAGACTCTTTTCTAGAATGTAACATAGAGGATTCATCAACGGTTAAATATATGCTAATTATAAATTTTGGTGTCGTGGGGTCAGGATACCATAGTTGGTATCTTTTCACCCTAGATGCACACCTAAGAAAAATGCACTTTTTAGCTCTTGGCTCTAATTTTCCATCATTTAAATGCATGTGTGCAGGTCAACCAAATATGTTTAACTCAGAGTAATTAGCAGGAGTACCTGACCACATTTCCTCTAGAGTCTTAAAGTTCAAAGGTGCAGAAGGAGCTCGGTTGACAATATAACAAGTTATAGAGATAAATTCTGCCCAAAAGGCATTTGTCAACCCATCATTTGAAATCATGCAACGAGCCCTTTCCAAAAGAGTTCTATTCATCCTTTCTGCCACACCATTTTGCTGAGGTATCATTCTCACAGTAAAATGTCGAGCAATTCCTTCATTTATGCAAATTTTATTGAATTCAACATTACAAAATTCTAAGTCATTATCTGTTCTAAGTCGTTTAACCTGTTTTCATGTTTGTTTCTCAATAAAAATTTTCCATTGTTTGAAATTTAAGAAAACATCACTTTTATTTTGAAATAAACCCAAACTTTCCTTGAATAATCATGAAAGTTAACATATACCTGGCACCATCTTTTGATGGGGTACGTGAAGGACCCCAAAGATTTGAATGAGTGAATCCAAAGTACTTTTTGTTCTATGAATCACTGGAGTCTTAGAGCTAACTCTTTTCTACTTCCCGAATACACAATGTTCAAAGAACTCTATATTTCTGGTACTTTGGCCACATAAGAGACCTCTTTTGTTGAGGATGGAAAGACCTATTTCACTCATATGCCCCAATCGCATATGCCATAATTTCGTGATGTCAGAATTTGATTAATCTGATGTTGAAACTGCAACAGCACCTGTAATAGTATATCCCAATTGAGAATACAATGTACCAGATCTGTGTGCTTTCATGATCACAAGAGCACCATGAGAAACTTTCAGAACTTCACATTCACATGTGTACTTGCACTCAAGAGATTCTAGATTGCCCAAAGAGATGAGATTTTTTCCTGGTCGTGTCTAACATCGGTGAGAGTTCTCACCATACTATCGTGCATTTTTATTCGTACTATACCTTTTCTAATAACTCAGCATTGTTGTCTATCAAGACAACTCTACCTCCAAATAGATTCATATGTGGTAATAAATATCGATTGGGACGTATATGATAATAACAACCCAAATCTAAAATCCACTCATTGTTAGATTTGAAACTATTATTAGTTGCCAAAAAAGTAGTTCCCTCAGTATCATCAGCAGCTACTTCGGCAGTGTCAGTATTTTTGTGTTATTTTTCTTTTCTGTGTGCTTTTATTTATTTTTCAGTTTAAAGCATTCAGAATTAATGTGACCTTTATTATGATAATATTTGCACATGAAATTTCTGTATCTGGATTTTGACCTTGATTAGGTCTCTCACTACTTGAATATTTCTTATTGGATCTACCTCTTATGAATAAGCCTTCCCCGTGGTTCCCACTTGTTTCCCCAGTAATATCTTTATCTATTTGTTCTTTTGATTTCAAAATAGATTTGATATCTTTATAAGAGATATTATCCTTTTCATAAAGCATAGTATCTCTTATATATTTAAATGACTCGGGTAAGGAAACAAGCAATAACACAGCTTGATCCTCATCTTTGATTTCAACATTTATTTTACTTTAATCCATAAGAAGAGAATCAAAAGAATCAAGATGTGTAAGTACATAGGTACCTTTAGCCATACGAAAAGTGTAGAGTTTTTTGTTTAGGTAAAGCCTGTTTTCTATTATTCTCTTCATATATATGGTTTTCAGCTTTTCCCATAAGTCTTTGGCTGATCTTTCCGCTGCAACTTCATGCAAAACCTTATTTGAGAGATTTAAAATAATACCTACTTTTTCCTTTTCTTCTATGACGGCAAACTCCTTGTCCCTCATTTTATCGGCTTCTTCTCCTTTCCTTGCAGTACCAAATCTAAGCCATCCTGAATTAGGATAGCTTCCATCTTTAATTGTCACGTTCCGAAGTTTGCACTTCGGTCAAATTTCTCAATATAAGACTTTGTTAAAGTCATTTTGGCTATTTAAACTAACCCGATTAGATCTGGTTATGATAACAAATTGTTAGGATCGGGAACTCGGATAGTGCGGAATTTGTCAAATAATGTTATAATGATAATAACAAAGACAATGCAAGTTGATAATAACTGCAATCAAAACATATATATAAGGTACCAATTTAACGTGGTTCGGTTAGTATGACATACGTCGACAAGCGGAGAAGACCAATTTTACAATAGTAGCAAGAGTACAAAGGAGAGTATAAAATTAGAGTAAATACTCTAATCAACCCAAAATATCCCAAGAGAATATTCTCACAAGATCAATTCAAAGAAGGTTTCACACAAGTTTTTTCCGACACTCAACTCTCATATAAAATACTCTCAATTACTAAAAGAGGAGAAGAAACAAGAAAGGAAGAACTCAAATCTTGTTGGTGTATTTTGAATGAGCTAGAATCAACTCAATTTATAATGAAAGATTGGAGTTTATTGGTATACAATTGGCCAACAAGGCCTAGAATGAGAGGACATAATATGCCCAACAAGGTCACTAAGGAAAGTCCATGAAGAAGCCAACAAGGCTAATAATCATAGGCCAAAAGTAGGTCACATATATTACAAATCTCCACCTTAGACTAGTTTTGGTTGATATAGTAAACTTGCTTCACCTTCTCCGAAAAATCCCCAACGGGCAAAATAATTCTTCATAATCCAATCAAGTTCACGCAAAGCTTGAACTTGACAACTGGAAGAGGTTTCGTAAACATATCAGCGGCATTGTCTGTAGTGTTGATCTTCTGAACAGAGACTTTTTCTTCAGTAATGGTTTCTCAAGTGAAGTGATATTTGATATCAATGTGCTTCGTCCTCTCATGATACATATGATCTTTAGTCAAGTGAATGGCACTTTGACTATCACAGAAAATGGTAATACAACTTTGGTGTGAATTGAGTTTAGCAAATAGACCCTTCAACCATAAGGCTTCTTTCATCGCCTCGATCACTACAATATACTGATAGTGCAACCACCAATGCAAAATATGTAGTATGTCAGTGATCTTCTTTATCAAGATCACTGGCATAACCTGATTCTACAAAACCAACCAAAGTGTTACTCCCTCTGTTCCGCTTTATGTGAAGCTATTTTCTTTTTGGTCTGTTCCAAAAAGGATGACCCCTTTCTAATTTAGAAACAATTTAGCTTAAACTTACAATTCTACCCTCAATGAGAAATTTTTATAACCACACAAATACTCTGGGCCCCTTTTTGATTTGTTTAGGACCACAAATTCCAAAAGTCCTCATTTTTTCTTAAACTCCGTGCCTAGTCAAACAAGTTCACATAAATTGGAATGGAGGGAGTATTATTTTCCCCAAATTCCAAACATGTGTTTCAAGTACCTCGCAAGTATCTAAGACTCCATTTTATAGCCTACCAATGTGCTTTACAAGGGCAAGCCATATACCGACTTACCACGCTCACTGCTTGTGAAATGTCTGGACGTGTACAAACCATTTCATACATAATACTGCCGATTGCACTGGAATAAGGAACTTGTGCCATGTACCTCTCTTCTTCCTCTAACTGCGGGGACTGAGCAACTGATAGTTTAAAATGAGAAGCAAGAGGCGTACTAACTAGTTTTCATCTTTCATGACAAACCTCTCCAAGCACTTCTTCTAGGTAAGGAATAACATGTTGGCTTTTCAATCTCTTTCGATCTCCATGCCAAGGATTTTCTTAGCTACTCCTAAATCTTTCATCTCAAATTCACTTTTCAACTGACTTTTCAAATTGTGAATTTCTTTTAAATCCTTAGCAGCAATGATCATGTCATCAACATAAAGTAATACGTACACAAATGAACCATTATTTAACTTTCGGAAGTAAAAACACAACTATCATACATGCTCCTCGAATAACCATGACCCAACATAAAGGAGTCAAACCTTTTGTACCATTGTTTTGGTGACTACTTTAAATCCGTACAAGGATTTCTTCAACAAGAAAACATGATCTTCTTTTCCTTCAATCTCAAATCCTTCGGGTTGATGCATGTATATTTGTTCCTCACATTCGCCATGTAGTAAAGTTGTGTTAACATCAAGTTGTTCTAAATCTAAATCATACATGGCAACTAAGTCGTGCCTTATACCTCGCATATTCAACCCCTAGAATGCCATCTTTTTTCTTGAAGAGCCATTTGCAACCAACAATTCTTTTTCTTGATGGCGTCTTCACAAGAGATCAAGTACCATTCATGTGGAGAGACTCAATTTCTTCATTCATTGCAATCAGCCACTTGGCTAGTCAGCATCAGAAGCTGCTTCTCAATATTTTGATGGTTCTCTGATTTCTTCAGTTTCCTTTGCAACTGAAAAAGCAAATGCAACATAATTTCCTAACCTTAATGGTTTTTTACTTTCTCTTCTTGGTCTATGTTTGGATATAGAATATTCCTCTTCTTCTGGTTCAACTTCAGGAGTCTCAACTTCAGGAATTTCAGCTTCTGGCTAAACTTCAGCAGTTTCAACTATATTTTTCCCCAAAGTTGATGAGCTTGGCTCAGAAGGAATGCAAATCTCAACCTCCACCTGCTTTTGTGTACTCTTTCCTTTATCTGTATTACAAGAAGTAGAAGACACTTTCCTAGAATGTAACATAGAGGATTCATCAAAGGTTACATCTCTTCTAATTATAAATTTCGCTTCTGTGGGATCAGGATACCATAGTCGGTATCTTTTCACCCCCAGATGCATACCCAAGGAAAATGCACTTTTAGCCCTTGGCTCTAATTTTCCATCATTTACATGCATGTATGCGGAGCAAGCAAATATCTTTAAATCAGAATAATTAGCAGGAGTACCTGACCACATTTTCTCTGGAGTCTTAAAGTTCAAAGGTGAAGAAGGAGCTCGATTGAAAATATAACAAGGTGTAGAGATAGCTTCTGTCCAAAAGGTGTTTGTCAACCCAACATTTGAAATCATGCAACGAGCCCTTTCCAAAAGAGTTCTATTCATCTTTTTTGCCACATCATTTGGCTGAGGTGTTATTCTCATAGTACGATGTCGAGCAATTCCTTCATTCTTGTAAAATTTGTTGAATTCATCATTACAAAATTCCAAGCCATTATATGTTCTAAGTCACTTAACCTGTTTTCCTGTTTGCTTCTCAATCAAAACTTTCCATTGTTTGAAATTTAAGAAAATATCACTTTTATTTTTCAGGAAATAAACCCAAACTTTCCTTGAATAATCATCAATTAAAGTTAAAATATACCTGGCACCACCTTTTAAAGATCTGAATGAATGTCATCCCAAGTACTTTTTGTTCTATGAATCTCTAGAGATTTGAAGCTGACTCTTTTCTACTTCCCAAACACACAATGTTCATAGAACTACATATTTCCGGTAGTTTGGCCACATAAGAGACCTATTTTGTTGAGGATGGAAAGGACTTTTTCACTTATATGCCCCAATCGCATATGCCACAATTTGGTTGTGTTAGAATTTGATTTATCTGATATTGAAACTACAGCAACACCTGTAACAGTAGATCCCAATAGAGTATACAACGTAACTGATCTGTGTGCTTTTATGATCACAAGAGCACCATGAGAAACTTTCAGAACTCCACATTCACTTGTGTACTTGCACCCAAGAGATTCTAGAGTTCCCAAAGAGATGAAATTTTTCTTTAGGTCGGGAACATGTCTAACATCGGTGAGAGTTCTCACCACAGTATCGTGCATTTGGATTTGGACTATACCTATTCTAATAACTCAGCATTGTTTCCCATCAAGACAACTCCACCTCTAATAGATTCATGTGGTAAATAAATCCCGATTGGGACACATATGATAAGAACAAATCAAATCTAAAATCCACTCATTGTTAGATCTGAAACTATTATTAGTTGCTAAAAAAATAGATCCCTCAGTCTCATCAGCAGCTACACTTGCTTCGGCAGTGTCAATATTTTTGTGCTCATTTTTCTTTTCTGTTTGCTTTTTTTTTATTTTTTATATTTAAAGCATTCAAAACTAACGTGACCTTTATTATGAAAATATTTGCACATAACATTTCTGTATCTGGATTTTGGCCTTGATTATGCCTCTTACTACTTGAATCGTTCTTATTGGATCTACCTCTTATGAATAACCTTTCCCCTTAGTTCCCACTAGTTTCCCCAGTAATATCTCTATCTAATTTTTCTTTTGATTTCAAAATGGATTTGATATATTTATAAGATATATTATCATTTCCATAAAGCATACTATCTCTTATATGTCAATGACGGCAAATTCCTTGTCCGTCATTTTATCCAGCTTTTTCTCCTTTCCTTGCAGTGCCAAATCTAAGCCATACTAAATTAGGATTTTTTTGCTTCCATCTTTAATTTCCACATTCTGAAGTTTGCACTTCGGTCAAATTTCTCAAAATAAGACTCTGTTAGAGTCATTTTGGCTACTTAAACTAACCCGATTAGATCTAGCTCTGATACCAACTTGTTAGGACCGGGAATCTGAGTAGTGCAAAATTTTGTCAAACAATGTTATAATGATAATAACAAAGACAATGCAGGTTGATAACAACGAAAATTAAAGCATATAAAAAAGGCACCAATTTAACATGGTTCGGTCAGTATGACCCACGTCCACAAGCGGAGAAGAGCAATTTTACTATAGTAGCAAGAGTACAAAGAAGAGTACAAAATTAGAGTAAATACTCTAATAAACCCAAAATATCCCAAGAGAATATCCTCACAAGATCACTCCAAAGAAGGATTTACACAAGTGTTTTCTGACACTCAACTCTCTTACAAAATACTCTCAATTTCTAAAAGAGGACAAGAAACAAGCAATGAAGAACTCAAATCTTGTTGGTGTATTTTGAATGAGCTAGAATCAGCTCAATTTATAGACAAAGGAATCAGAGTTACTTGGTATATAATTGGCCAATAAGGACTAGAATGAGAGGACATAATATGTCCAACAAGGTCACTAAAAAAAGGCCATGAAAAATCCAACAAGGCTAATAATCATTGGCTAAAAATAGGCCACGTACATTACACTTAGGTGTAACTCAAGTTCCAAATTAAAGTTAACTTATATGTGAGTATTGTTCAAGATTATATAATAAGATAAGAACTCATTCCCTCAACCAATAGGAGACATTTTAACACCCCTCCCTTAGCACATGCCTAAGCGTTTTGAGCACGAACAACATAATATGGGGCTAGCATGGGGTAAACCAAGATTATAGATGGATTTGACTTCGATAATTTTAAGATATGTACGATGGATCTTGGGTTTAAATCAACTCCAAAAACGAACTTAAAAGGTGAGAAATGCTAAATATCATATAAGAAAACAACAACTCATTCTCTTAAATAATGCCGGACTTTGGTTGATTCAATGCTCTATATGATAGACATGCATTATAGTACAACAATTGTTCTGATAATGATGATCACTGAAAATGTTTAGTTATAGTAATTCACATAGATGAATTCTAAGATATTCAACCTGTTGTGGTTAAAGGTGGACTCAAGATTTTAAAGTGGCGGGAGCACCACTATCGAATAAAAATTTAAGCAAATGCTGAAGTTGGAATCGAACACAGGGAGCGTACTATAAGTCAAGTTATGCCCTCTAGCTAAATCAACCAATGTAGCCAATCAAAAAATATAATACATGCTTTAAGATATATAATCATACATACATATATTTTTTCCAAAGTTATCGGGCACGGACTCCCCCCATAAGAGGGTAAAAGAAACTCCCTGGTAGGCTAAAGGTCGAAGCACTAGCATCTCATGGGGTACTCAGACTTCTCCCGGGCTTGGTCCTTCGTGTGGGTACCTCACACTTAGTTCCAACCATCTGGTTTGCTATAGCATCCTTCCAATGGCTTTGCATTCCATGCTCCTAAAAAATCAAAAATCGACACTACAAGAATAATACAATAATAAAAATAATAAATAAATAAAATAAACTAAATTAAAAATAAAAAAATAAGATGGGTTGCCTCCCAACAACCGCTTGATTTAACGTCGCGGCATGACGTGAATCACTTTTTGCCTCCACCTCGAGCTTATGAATTGAACCCCAAGTTTTGATTCAAGCTTATGATTATGGTCATGGGGCGGTGGAACAAATCTAACTGGCCCAAGGAAATAATGTGGTATTCTGCATTCCTTGGTCTTTGTATGAGGTATGTAATCCTGACTTTCTGCAAGAAGAATTCCAGAATATATGCACATTGTTCCTCATTCCTTGACTCCTCAATTGGTTTGGGATGACTCTATTTCCATATCATCATCCAAACATAATGTGAAAAAATGCTTGGAGTATGGACCAATGCGCTCAAACACATGAACTTCAGGACATTCAACATCCTCAACATCAATGATACTAGAGTCAACAAAATTTATATCCTCAAAGTCCTTGGCTGGCTCTAGTCTCACTTCTTCAACATCAACATCCTCAAATTGTAGTTGGCTAGGTTGTTGAGGTTCTACTCTGACCTCCCCAATTAACACCTCAAATTCATGCTCTTCTTGGCTACTATCCTCAATATTGGCTTGTTGAGCACTAAAATCTCCAACCACTTGACTCAATTGAGCCTCCAACTTGCGAATAGTTGCCTCTTGCCTTTCTAGCTGCAATTGTTTCTCATTATTTTATTCCAGAAGGCACTTTAACATATCCTTGAACTCCTTCAGGTCTGCATCCAGAGGTTCTTTGTTCCTATTAACTGCACAATAAAAGGTAGAACCATCATAGTAAGGGGTTGGGGCAAGATAAGAAATATATGCACAACCATAAAAGTGACCATTTTGACCACCACACATATCACACACATTCCACACATAAGATTGAGTTGGTGCACATAACTCGCTCTCGGGAATATTTTGATAATTTTGTCCTGGGTGGTTTCCTCCACAATATGCATAACGAGGATCAAAAGTAGAATTACCAACATCCATATTCTCATAATTCCATGATGCCATATTTTTCAAATTAACAAATAAAACTAAAATAAATAAAATAAAAATTAAATACTGGAAAAAGAAAATCAAACTTGAAACCTAGCAATATGTACACCTACAGCTACACCGTTAGTTCCCTGGAAACGGTGCCAAAATTTGATCATGCCCAACTCTAGTCCTAAAAAGGATAAGTGGTCACTGCAAATATAATATGGTCTATAAGTCCGGAGTCGAATCCCACAGAGAACTAAGATTTCGCTATAATTGTTCAATATTGCTAAGAAACGCAAGTCCAAACAATTTCTTAATTATTGAGATTATAATATTTATTTCTAACTAATTAACTAAGAAACTAAAGCACTAAATTAACAACTAAAAATGCTAAGGGTTGGAGATTAAATTTAGGATGCCTAGAGTTATGATTTCTCCAACTGTCAGAATCCTTCCCGCTATATTTTCTATAATTACACCTATGTATTCTCTACTGATCTTGAGCACTTTAGGTGACGTAATTCTCTCTCGAGCAACTACAAAAATTTACTAGACATATTCTCTCGAACTACGCTAGTTGGCTTTATCTAACCGCTCATTATAACCACGTCAAGGCTTTGTTATTTCTAAACCTACCTTTAAACTCGCTGTATTGATTTCTCACATACGTTAGGAGTGACGTTGTTCAACAACCACCTAAATATGTATCATTTCTCAAGCAACATATAATAAATAGGCACATTCAATCGATGACCATTCAATCAACAACAATAAACACGTGATTAAACAAGTACAGAAATCCAACAACTCAATTATATAAAAACATAAATAGAATTTATCCTACAATAGGTTCCATCAAAACCCTAGATAACAAATTAGCTAATAGTATGTAAAACTACAATACTAAAAGTCATAACCAACAATGAAAAATAGGAAGAGGAAGGAAAAACTCGTAGAAGAATTCCCCGCCTTGCTCCTATTGTGTCTCTGCCTCCTTAGGTCGAATCTCCTGTCTCAAATATGTCCAATCCCCCAAAAATTACGTTCTCCCATGTATATATACCAAGTAGGGTAGGGCCCAAACAATTATACCTTCTCCTACGCAAAAAAAGATAATTTTCCAGGCCTGTACGCTCGCGGTCACGGTCAACCGCGGTCCGGGCGCGGTCATTTACCAACATTCTATCTCCGTCCGCGTCAGGTCCGCGGTTCCGGTTTCGGCCACGTTTTTCACCCTGTTCCGTTTCGAATTTGAAAACACGTAAAATATAAAAGTTGTAGACCTTTGAGTTATCTTTCCAACCATATATTATACAGCCCAAATTGAGTTTGGAGTAAAAAGTTATGTCATTTTACTAGACAATACGCAATATGCCTACTCGAGTCTTCGTTTGTTCTTAACAATCAAATTTGACCCCCAACCACGATACCGACTTAATTATTTGGGCTTTTACTCAGACTTCAAAGCTTTAAATCACTTGAATTCATTCCATAACATCTACATAGCTAGAAATCACTCCTACAAGGCATAAAACACACAATTAGTGCAAAATACTAGCGATTAAAGCTCAAACTCAATTAAAGTGCAGTAATTTAGAGTGTAATAAGCGACTAAAATACGTAATTATAGTCTATCATCAGCTACTCATAGTCATAGTAACAATTTTCCAAGTATTTTGCATAAATAAATTACAAAGAAAAGATGAAGGAATGTAGAACTCGACGATTCTTTCCCCCAAAAGTTGTTCCACGAGCTATTCTTGTTTCAGGTCGCAAAACTCCTTCAAAAGTGGTGTTTAATGACTATTTATATGTGTAGGAAAAGACCTTGACTACATAGCCCAAGTCCAAGTCCAACAAGGAGACGAAATAGGCCTTTAAAATCCGGATTAGGCTCGCTAAGGACCTCGCCTCGCAAGGCAAATCGCGAGCTTCACCTCGCCTCAGACTGTGCGGCGCGAGCCCTGCCGCGCGCTCAACCTCACCATACCCCTCGCTTCGCGAGCTTCTACGCGAGCTAAAGAGCTCACCTCGCCTGCCCTAACGCAAGCCTCTGGGCTTGCTTCGCCTGCTGCTTCATTTTTTCCTCTGCTTCATTCTTTCTTTCTTCTTTCCTACTGCTTTCGAGCATGATTTACACTTTAAATATTCACTTTGCTCCAATTTCATCTCCAACGTACCTACACATAAAATAGACTCAATTAAGCGCAAATATACATAGATTAGCATTAAAGCACCTAAAATTTAAGGTAAGTAATGTACTAAAAATATAAAATTATAGCCAAACATCACTACCCCACACTTAAACGTTGCTCGTCCTCGGACAATCAAACTACACTTTATACACACGGCCTTTTTAAGCAATTCTCTCAACTCGTCACACCAAGAATCTTAAAAATATACTAAGGACAAAGGTGTAACATCTTCACCTCAAGATTTGACTCATAAATACCATGCATTATTCAAATCTCACTCACTTACTCTAACATAGAGGTCAATGACATTACATTACATTTCTGTTATGAGTCACGTGCCCTCACACAACAAAAGAGATTAGTTCCACACACAATAAATTTTAAGAACGTAGGAACTCAAGATAGGAAGAATCCACTTGCTTTCATAAATAACATTCATATGCCACAAAATATGTATCATAGGCTTGCCCGTAGTGTAATACTCTACTAATCGAGCTCATTCGGTCTAGGATCAAGTATGACTTTAATTGATTGTAAGCCATGCTGCGGGTCGGGTAGGATATATTTGGATATAAGAGTGGCTACACCTCCCTTAAGCACTTTAATACATATAGTTTAACACTCAATCCCATACTTATATCAAACCAAAACTCCACACATAAATATATATTACCACATACTTCTTTAAGCATAATTACATCATTATCCATCACTGTTAACAAATATTTTTCATACAATACAACTATATATATATATATGTGTGTGTGTGTGTGTGTGTGTGTGTGTGTGTGTGTGTGTGTGTGTGTGTGTGTGTACACACATTTTTTTCTTCAATCCAAGTAGCTTTTATTGATATATATATTTTTTCAAAACGGTGCACCTTTCTCCTTATTTCATTTGTTCCACTCAAAAGCCGAACCACCACCCCACACTTTAACTTTTACATAATTCATCACAATTCAAGTGCTCATGAGAGGAGACAAGGTTCAAATATATGGTTAATTCAAACAAAGGGGTAAGGCTTGTATGTTGTTACCAAAGAAACAAGATTATAGGCTCAAAGGGGTTAACTACGTTACATAACCTTTAGGCGAGTAAACTATATATATCTGGCTCAACAAAGAAATGCCTATATCACTTCCAAGATTGAACAAGACTAATATTTCTCTTTGCAAACACACAGGGCAAGTTCTAGACATCAACTGCAATGCACAGAATACACATAAACCTCACACACACATGGCACATAAGTTACTCAGGATTGGTTTTATCACGACACTCTAGTCGAAGCAGTTAAGAAAATTTAAGAATATAGGATTTAAGGTACTTATAATAGAGTCAAACATTGAGCCTAAAAATTAAAACTAACTACACCAGATTCAACTGAAACTCTTGGAAAAGAACCGCGACACAAAGAAAAACCAAGGGGGAATTACTACACTACCTACAAGAAAATCTTTTTTTTCTTTAGACTTAATTCCCCCAAGAAAACTGTCTAGGAGATCCATCGTCGAGAAGAGTCCAATTTTTCTATTTTTTTTTCAAAAGCTAAGACGACACCAACTAAAAAATAAATATATAAAGCAAGACTAATATTTAAAAGTTACCACCCTACCGTTATTTCATGCAATGTCCTCAGTACATACACAAACTGACAAAACAAGAAAAAAATGAGTAAGGTGCATGAAAACTTCCTGATCAAGTTGCGTCATCGCCTTCATCCTCTGAGGCTGCCCACTCCTCATCTTGTGCTTCCTCCTCCTCCTCCTCCTCCTCCTCCTCCTCCTCCTCCTCCTCATCATCATCATCATCATCATCATCATCATNCTGCTCTGGTGTATTGACATCCTCATCCTCTGGGATTCTGTAGCCATCACCAAGCCCAACCAGCTGCTGAGCATGAGCATTGAGCGGGAAATGCTCCTCCAAGATGGACCTCTCCTCTGCAGTGTCTGGACGTCCCCCAATCTGAAGTTGCAAGTTCATCATCCTATATAAATAGGACATAAAACTGTCATCGCGAGCATTGCGCTCGGCACTTGTCATTGATGGCAGAACATTCTACTCCTTAACCCGGACGCTTGTAATGTCCATTAGTCATAGGGGCTAAGCAATGATGTGATCGAAAGTTGGCTCCTCCTCAACCTCTTCTTGTCTCAAGTACTGAGTTAACATGTTTTCAAAAGGCATTCAATCAATTCTCTTACTAGTTCTCACTAGAGACATCTAGTAGTGGATCAAGTGGCCCACATTCACCCTCTGGCCATTCATGAGGAAATATAACACGCACGTCCTCTCACGGCTAATAAAAGTGTCATGATTGCAAGGTAGAAGACGTGTATTAATCAATTTCAACCATATTTGAGTCTTGATGTCGCCTAAACTCACACCACAAATATAGGTTGTGAGGCGGTCAAAGCAATAATAAAATTCCAACGTAAGTTAGGGTCGAATCCACAGGGAGCAAGATGTGGGAATAGGTATATACCTAGTGTAAATATATGACGTGCCCTAGATTACACTTCCACATGTTCTTTTGTTGTTTCTACTTCTACTTTTACTCTATTGATTGCAATTGTAAAGCTAAGAGACAATGTTTTTGGTTTTTTGGTTGTTTTTCAAGTGATAAAAGATATAGGGTTGCGACTTTCGCCTAGTTGTTTATCTAATGGATTTAGAGCTTTCGGGCATGTTTGGCTGATCGAGATATAAAATAACAATCACACGCAATTACTCACTATATACCTCTCGGTAGTTTGATTGTTTTTTCCCAGTTTGGCTTTCTCAAGTCCAAATGGGTATTTCATGCAACAAGTGATAAACACTCTAGTCGGGTCTTACTATCTCTAGGTTCTATCCTTTAATTGGTGCTATCAATTTCATGAGTACACCCCAATTCCTAGTTAGCCAAGTTTTTCAAGACTTAATCTCACTTTCTCAAGTAGAAACTAAGTCAATTTGGCATGAATCAATGCTTGCAACCAATATAGGTTGTGAGGCGATCGAAGCAATAATAAAAACCCAACGTAAGTCGGGGTCTAACCCACAGGAAGCAACATGTGGGATTAGGTATATACCTAGTGTGAATGTACGGCATACCCTAGATTACACTTCCACATATTCTTTTGGTGTTTCTACTTCTACTTTTACTCTATTGATTGCAATTGTAAAGCTAAAAGACAATGCTTTTGGTTTTTTGATTATTTTTTAAGTGATAAAAGATCTAGGGTTGCGACTTTCGCCTAGTTGGTTACCTATTGGATTTAGAGCTTTAGGGCATGCTTGGCTGATCGGGATATAATATAATAATCACACGCAATTACTCACTCTATACCTCTCGGTAGTTTGAGTGATTTTGCCTAATTTAGCTTTCTCAAGTCCACATGGGTATTTCATGAAACAAGTGATAAATGCTCTAGTCGGGTCTTATTATCTCTAGGTTCGATCCTTTAATTGGGGCTATCAATTTCTTGAGTTCACCCCAATTCCTTGTTAGCCAAGTTTTTCAAGACTTAATCTCACTTTCTCAAGTAGAGACTAAGTCAAGTTAGCATGAATCAATATTTGTAATCATTAATTCTAGAATTCAAGTAAGAACAAGGCTAAATATCATATACCCAATCATAAATTAGCCCTAAAAAATAACTCATTAAGTACTCACACTAGGGTTGGGTCACACCCCTAGCTAAGGGTTTAGCGACTCATGAAAAATGAAGAAATTAAAGAAGAAACTAAGATAGAATTCATAATACTTGATGAGGGAGGAAAATCTACTGTTTAAAATTAAACTAGTACAAAGTTACCCAATACAGTAAGTAAAAACGGCTCAGGTGCACCCAACTTACAAAACTTTTCCTAAAAATGACAAAACATTCTATTTATACCCAGCTGAAAATATCTGACAAACATGCCCCCGGAAGTTGTGCGGCCACACAATTCTGTGTGCTTTCCGCACTTTGAGATTTACTGGTCCACTGGGCTTTCTACGGTCGCATAAAACTGGGATGCGGCCGCACACTTGAACTTAGACTATGGCTGGACGTCCTTCTACGGACCACACATTTATGAGTGCGACCACACTTTGGCTCCTGCGGCCGCACAATAATAGTGCGGTCTGCACATATTCAAGCTTCCCAAAAACATGGTCTCTGAATATCCTCATCTGCGGTAGCACAATAATCATGTTGTCCCTAATCTCTAAAGGATTTCATCAGTGCATCTTCAGAGTTTGCGGCCACACATAGTATTGTGTGGTCCGCACTGTACCCTTTGTTGCCTTGTTTTGGTCCTTGTCCAATTTTACTCCTTTTTGAGTTGATTTTTACTTCTTTGGCTTATTTCCGAATATCCCTGCAAGAAGGCACATTTCATTAGTTCTCGGGGATATCTTTAAGAATTTTTGAGCTAAAACACAAGTAAAATAGAGAAAATAAGCAGTTAAAATCCCTACTTATAAACTTCCCCAAACTTAAGTTTTTTCTTGCTCTCAAGCAATTAAGGCAATTCCCAACTCCACTAGAAAAAGGGCTTTTCAGCTGGCTTAAGTTGAGTCACACAAAAATCAATTGGGACCAACAATTACCCACACACTCATGAATCATTAAAATGCCTATGATTTGAATGTTGAAGCACAAATGGCTCTAATGTGACGCTTGAGCATCAAGGGTTGACTTTGTTTATCAAGGAAGCTCACACTTTCATGAAAGTCACTGTGGATCCAAAACTCCTCCTCCTATACTCTCCGGAAGCTCATCTCACTTACGAATGAAGAACTCATTCAATGACTCGAGAAAGATTCGCCCATCACTCTCAAACGAATGTCACAAGCCCGGCTCTAAGTACCATATGCTTGCTCCTCATGTAGATCACCAATAATGTAAGCTTGCTCGGTTTGAAATCACGTAGGGATTTTTCAGCATGCAATGAAGGCTTTTGGACTAAGGAGGGAATATCGGAATGAAATTGGCTCATCTTTCCTTTAGCACTTCATATTCTCTTTTTGGCTCTTACTTTGCAGACTCTTTGAGTCATTTTCTTTTCCCTTAGGGGGATTAGAGATACTTGACATCACTCTTTTTTTTTCATGATATTCACATTCTCCTTCTTTGTTTTCTCCATGCTTTGAACTTTTTCTTTCTTTTGCATCTTTTCAACCCTTTCACATTATTCACTTTCTTTTTGTGTTTTTCTTTTGTTCTTCCTTTATTTTTCCTTGCGTTTCCTCTTCTTCATTTCTTTTCTCTTTTTTGTTCCTTGAAACCATATTTAAACTCCTCATCTCTCCCCCAAACTTATGTTTTTTCCATTTGAATCACATGAGTGCTAAAGAAAGTCCGGGTGCCAAGAGAGAGTCACTATAAAAGGGTTAAAGGCTTGTAATGTCGTTATCGCATAAATAGGCTTTAGTATCAAAAGAGTTTACTAAGGATGATATCATTGGTGGGCCATGGAAGGTTTAAAAACGGTCTAAGGAGAGCCTGCAATCACTTCTCTAGCCAAGCTAACGTAGAATTTGGCCTAGAAACACATTCGTGGAAAGTTCTAGGCCATTCGCACGGGTACTTCGACTTGTAACAAAATACCTCACCTCTCATGTAATCGTATTGTTAAAGAGAATATAGTCGAGGGCCCACAAGAACCGTATTCAAGATTAAAAATCGCTAATGGTTCAACTAAACCACCTGATGATTGCCTAAGTCAACACAAAAGTCACAAGATCACTAACTAGAGCTATTTCTTTACAAAAACTTGTTTTTAACCATAAGCACATAGTTAAATGTGTTGGTACCAAGTTAATCATGATTGAACCTTATTTATTCATTAACACTACTTGTTTCTCCCTAGACATAAAAAAACTGACTCAATCCCTTAAGAAGGTTGTCACGCCATCCATCATTGGGAAGAGCCACCTGGTTCACACAATACCCACCTTTGGAAAGAACCGTTGCATTAAGAAAACCAAAGGCTTATTTTCCACTAAAACATAAAAAGAAGCTAATAAAGTAACTAAGAAGCTATACTATTAACAAAACATAATGAAGAAACTATGAAATAAACTACTGAAAATAAGGCAAAAGAATATACAAATCGAAGGAAATAGAATATATACAAGAGGGATGAATATATACATAATGAGGGAGTGAATATAAATAAAAGGAAAATAAAAAGAGTATTAAAGTTGTTTCAGGCCCAAAAGTAATCAAATGTCATCAGAATATCATACAATCATCCAAAATGAACAAAAATGGACCACCCGTAGAAAAAGAACAAGCATTGTCCTCAATGCTTAGGAAAATCAAAACAAAAGAGGGTAGAGATTAAAGAAAACTCCCTATGTGATCTCGGGGTGACTGGCAGCATCACCACCCTCGATCTCCTCTAATTGAATTTTATCATCACCGGGCTAAGGGACAACAGGGTTGGTGAGCATCTGAAACATCTCCTCAGTAGTGGGGGTAGTGAGATCTGGCTCGTCAGACTAGCCAGCTGATGGTGCCTCTGTTGATGGTGTTGTTGTCCAGAATCTTCTTCAGTGTTTCCTCCACTGACTGATGGACCTGTTGCACTGCTGGAGTAGAGGATTGCGCTGCAACACTACTGGATATGTCAGACATCTTAGAAGTGGCTGTCTGCATCCAGTTTTTGAGGCTCGCCAAGTCTGGGAGACTCGCAATGCAGTGAGAGGATAGGTAGATGAGGCTGGCACTGGAACTGAACCTGATGGCCTGGAGGATAAAGGTGGTGGCATGGAGGCTGTCCCGGTGGAAGGCATGGGAGCTGTAGATGGCTCAGAAGTAGCCTCTGAACCACCAACGGTGGTAGTGACTTTACCCTTGAAATTTGGGTTGTCCGCACCCTGTAAGTGGTAGCATGAGAAAGGCTTCTTGGCCTTTACTTTTGTGTCATATGGCCTTGGCCCCACCTTGGCATCATTGAAATACTCAGTGAGGGTGTTTGGATAGAGTTAGGACTTTTTACTTTTCCGGACCGCCAGTGTGATGTTGGTAGACATGATGGCACCCATATTGGTCGGATACCTCGCCATAATAGAAGCCACCAGAACAGCCCGGGAAAGTGGAAGGTTGTTCTCATTTAGACTCAGATCAATCCGGCTACACACAAAGGTTTTCCACCTTTAGCTTCAAAGTTGAGGGTGGCTCGAATGATAGGAACTCCAGCTGTAATCCATGTGGTGGTGGTCCTCGAGCAGCCAAAATCTCAGGTAGCCAAGGGCGAGCTGCTTCACCTAGAATCAACTTCTCTAGGTACTGGACTGCCTCTACTTCTTCGAATCCCACATAAGTGTTCAAAGCACAAGCGTCGAAGCGGACTTTCAGATTTCTCACTTTTGTCATTTTGGTCCCCTTCTTGATGTGAGCCACATTGGCGTAGAACTCCCTGACCAAGTGCTCATTTGCATCTAAGATACGGCGGGTGAACCACTTCCACCCCTTTCTCTCCCGAAACTGCCTAAGGACATTTGGATAGTGAATATCCAAATCATTCATCAAGAATTGTCGCTCAAGTGTGAGCGACCTCAAGGGCCACAATTCTCGGATTTGTTAAATGTTGTCAAGCTGAAAATTCTATCTTCCCAAATTTCTTTCTTCTTTGACCTCTCAAGGCCACCCACTTGAGTGTCTCCCCCCCACCCCTACAATCATCTGGGACATCATCATCATCGACATCAATAGCCATAGGTTCCAGAAGAGTAGGTGAAGAGGAGGGCTCGGAACTCTGGCTTCCTGCATCAGAACCCCCAGAAGAGCTAGATGTAGATTCATTGCGCAATTGGTAACGCCTAGTGGGTTGGGATGGTTGGGACTGGGCCTCAGGCTGGACCTCCATTGACTGACCCTCGGAGGCTTCCTTTGATGGGGAAGAAGAACTGGATTGTGAGGGCTCTGTGGCCCTTTCCCTCCTGGTGGTCGGCCTCTTAGCAATAGGCTTTGACTGCACTCCCACAGGGTGAGTGCCTTTTCCTCTGTCTTGGGAGGATTCACCTCTCCCTTTTGATGTTTCCCTTCTACCACGTGATCTAACCATTGTCTGCAATACAAAGTACATACGTCAATTGAGTTAAAAAACAAGTCAAACATTTTCAGAGCAGTTGCAGCACAACAGTCATCAAAGAGACAGTGCGGACTGCACAATTCTGAGTGCGGCCGCAGACTGTCTAATGCGGACCGCACACTTTTGAAGTGCGGCCGCACACCCTGAACTGCGGACCACATAATTGTGAGTGCGACAGCACATCCTCAAGTGCGGACCGCACATCCTCAAGTGCGAACAACACAATTTTGAGTACGGTCGCACAAGTCCATCCCTGAGTTTCTGATTCTTTGAAGTTCAAAAGTGCAGTTGCACACATTTTTATGCAGCCGCACAATTTTTCTGCGGACCGCACAATTTTGAGTGCGATCAGCACATTCCAAGCACAAAACTTACCCTATTTAACAGTTATGCGGACCGCACAAAAATGTGTGCGGCTGCACAATTCAAACAATTACGGCACTAAACTTAGTGTTCTTGCAATGTTTTCACAAATTAAACATGGTATGCATAAATTAACAAGATTAGTGGTTTACCATGTCCCTAATGAACATATATGAAACTATCCACATGATTTTTAAGCACATATTAAGCATATTTGACATTTTTAGGCCTAAAAATAACCAAACTAATCAATGAAAACAAAAACAAAAAATTAAGAAAAATGGACAAAACTCTACATGAATTGAACATACTACTAATGAATGATGCAAGTGAGAATCTAACTTGATGAAATGAGTGAGATTTGGGAACTAGTTTTGTGATGCACAGTGTTTTCTTAGGGCTTGAAAATTTAAGAGAGTGTAAAGTGTGAATAGTGGTGAAAAGCCCTATTTATACTTTGACCAAGTCTGTCAAAAGCTTGCCTGAGTGCGGCCGCACAATTTTGAGTGCGGTCCGCACTCTTTACCTACTGTTGAACTTAGCTTCTGCAGTCTGCACAAAAATGAACACGGCCGTATACTCTTGTGCGGTCCGCATAATTTTGTGTGCGGACGCATTTTGGCCACTTTCCTGCAAATCCAAACTTCAGAGCGGCCACATAATTCTCCCTTCTCTACGGTTGCTAACATTTTTGTGCGGTCCGCACAATTTTGATGTGGTCCGCATAATTTCAACACTTGGCCTATTTTTCCAAATTGTCCCTGCAAGGCACACTCATTCCTGCAATTCACTTCAAAACCAGTTAGCTCAATACAAACCCTATCTAAAAAGGAAGAAAATAATATCAATGAAAAGAAACATGGGTTGCCTCTCAAAAAGCGCCTGATTTAATATCGCAGCACGATGCAGGTTACCATCAATCACTTGAAATAAAGCAACGCCACAACGTGGCCATCATCAACCTTGCCAAGATAATGTTTCACCCGGTGACTATTGACTCTAAACACTTCATCGTTTTTGTTCTTCAAGTATAATGCACCAAAGGGTGTCACATGCACAACTTCAAATGGGACACTCCACTTGGACTTCAACTTTCCCGGAAACATCCGCAACCGAGAATTGAACCATAGCACAAGATCGTCTTCTTTGAACTCCTTGTTCCAGATTTACATGTCATGAAGGTAGTTCATCTTTTCCTTGTACAAGGACGAACTTGAATATGCATGGAACCGGAATTCATCAAGCTCATTCAATTGTGCCACCCTTAAGTTGGTGACGGCGTCTCATTCAAGATTAAGCTTCTTCAATGCCCACATAGCCTTGTGCTCAAGTTCCACCGATAGGTGACATGCTTTCCCGAATACTAACCGATACGGAGACATAGGAATCGGTGTTTTGTAAGCCGTCCTATAAGCACAAAGAGAATCATCAAGTTTATTTGACCAATATGTCCGGTTGGCATTCACAGTCTTTGACAAAACACTCTTGATCTTTCGGTTGGAGACTTTAACTTGTGAGTAAAGTATCAAAAGATTTGTTGCAAAAAATGCGATCCCCCATCACTAATAATGGACCTTGGAGTACCAAACCTTGTGAACATGTTCTTTTTCAAAATTTCCACCACACTTCGAACTTCATTGTTGTGCAAAGCCACGGCTTCAACCCACTTTGACACATAATCCACAGCTACCAATATATAAGTGTTCCCACAAGAGCTCACGAACGGATCTATGAAACCAACACCCCACACGTCAAAAATATCAATCTCCAAGATGGTGGTGAGGAGCATCTTATTTTTCTTAGAAATCCCACCGGACCTTTAACATTCATCACAATTCTTGACGAGATCGCTAGTGTCTTTGTAAAGAGTAGGCCAATAGAATCCACAACTCAACATTTTTGTAGCCGTTCTAGCTCCACCATGGTTACCACCATATGGCGAAGAGTGGCAAGCCTCAAGAATATCCATTTGTTCTTCCTCTTGTACACATCGTTGAATCACACCATCTCACACCATCGGTACAAATCCGGAAGAGATAAGCCTCATCCCAATAATAGTCAAGGCAATCCCGTTTGAGCTTCTTCCTTTGGTTTGAAGAGAACTTATTCGGTACAATGCCACTCACAATATAATTGGATAAGTCGGAGAACCATGGCATCCCGGTCATACAAATGGCTAGGAGTTGCTCGTCAAAAAATGAATCATTTATCTCAAGGCCATCATGTGGCCTCCCCTCCTCCTCCAAACAAGACAAGTGGTCCGCCACTTGGTTTTCACTACCCTTGAGGTCTTGAATCTCTAGATAAAACTCTTTCAAAAGAAGCACCCATTGAATTAGTCTTGCTTTAGAATCTTTCTTTCTCATCAAAAATCAAAGCGCCGCACGGTCGGTGTGAACAATCACCTTTGTACCCATCAAGTACGGGCGAAACTTCTCCATAGCAAAGCCAATAGCAAGGAGCTCTTTTTCGATCACTGTGTAGTTGACTTGGAATCATTCATGGTATTGCTAGCATAGTAGACCGGATGGAAGATTTTGTTGATACGTTGCCCCAATACCGCTCCAACCGCCAAATCTCTTGCATAACACATGAGCTTAAAAGGTAAGCTCCAATACAGTGCGGTGATAATAGGAGTAGTAGTCAACTTGAACTTGAGAAATTTGAATGCCTTCATACAGTTTTCACTGAAATGGAACTTTTCATCCTTCTCCAAAAGTTTTCACAAGAGGTTTACCATCTTAGAAAATTCCTTGGTGAATCGGCGATAGAACGCCGCATGACCCAAAAAGCTCCTCACTCCCTTCACAGATGTAGGGGAGCGAGTTTGGATATCACCTTTATTTTGTCCTTGTCGACCTTAATACCATGCTTTGAAATTTTTTGGCCGAGGACTATGCCTTCCTCGACCATGAAGTGACACTTTTCTCAATTCAAGACCAAGTTTGATTCCTCACATCTTGCCAATACCTTGTCCAAATTATCCAAGCACTCATCAAAATAATTCCCCACCACGGAAAAATCATTCATGAAGACCTCAAGATAATCCTCCACCATGTCGGTGTATGATGGTTGAACTCAAGCCGTCGACGCATTGCATAACCCAAATGGCATCCACGAGAGTGCGTAAGTACTATAGGGGCAAGTGAAAGTAGTCTTCTCTTGTTACTCATGAGCAATAAGAATTTGATTGTATCCGTAGTATCCATCAAGGAAGCAATAAAAAGCACGTTCGGCCAACCTATCAAACATTTGATCAAGAAATGGAAGCAGAAAATGATCTTTCCGAGTGACTTTGTTGAGATTCCTATAGTTCATGCACACTCTCCACCTGGTGACAGTTCTTGTGGGTATCAATTCGTTCGTCATTTGTTATCACAGTCATACCCCCTTTCTTTGGGACGCATTGCACCGGAGAGGTCCACGAACTATCAGAAATGGGGTAAACAACCCCGGAATCCAATCATTTTATGATCTCCTTATTCACCACCTCTTGCATTGCTTCATTTAATCTTCTTTGATGTTCAACAGAGGGTTCGGCATTCTCCTCCAAAATAATCGTGTGCATGCAAAAGGCGGGGCTTATACCCCGAGTATCCGCCAATGTCCATCTTATAGCTTTCTTCCTCTTTTGGAGCACCGCCAAAGTAGAGTCTACCTGCACGTTAGTCAAGCAAGAGGAAATAATAACACGTAAAGTAGAACATGGACCAAGAAACTCATACTTGATATGTGAAGGCAAAGCCTTTAACTCCAAAGTAGGAGGCTCCTCGATTGAGGGCTTTGTTGGAGGAGTCTTCTGGCTCTCAAGATCTAAGGATAATTTTCGGGGTTCATAAGTATATGATGTCATGCCCCAAGTTCGAGGAGCGCGACCGGCGCTCAACCGAGTAAACCCTGTCAAGCAAGCCTACTAGACACATTCTACCTGACTCATTGTTAAGTGTTAAGGTACATTACTAAGACAATTCATTAGGTACATCATTGTTAAGTTTTAAGGTACATACACCTTAAGATTTAGTGAAACAGAAATCCAAATCATAACATAATTCATTGACCTTCCCAACACCCATATACAATCCACATCAATGTCTACAGATCCTCTAAGTAGATACAAAAGAAAGTTCTACAAAAGTGCCAACAACAAGGCCCCGGCTATACCTCAAAATATGATAAGAAGGTGAACATGAGATACAAAAGATATAGGTCCCCCAAATGATGTGGGGCTCACCAAGTCAGCTGGAAAGAGGGCGTGCCACTAGTTGCGATCAACAGTGTCTGCTATGAAACCACCTACATCCATTTAAAGATGTAACGCCCACGGAAAAAAATGGACGTTAGTACTGTCGAATAGTACAAGTATGTAAAGGTAAACACTAATCTTAATAGAACGAACAATGAAACAAAGGGGAAGCAGTCATAATGTACAATAAGAGCTTCAAAAAAATACGAAAAAAAATTAAGTAAGGATCACATAGTTTTCGATTCAATTTCCATCTTATTAGGTTGATAATCTTAGTGTCATGTGCCACAATCCACAATAACACTGTGTTCCTATACGGAGTTCAATCTCGACCCGATCGGCTAGGTCATCTCATTTGAGACATCAACCATATCCATAATTTCAATCAATCAATCCAGTACAATTACCACCATGTGTGCGACATGGTGTTCGATCACGACCCGATTAGCTAGGCATATTCACTTGAGACATCATCCTTTCAATTGTTCAACTCAATCCACATTTCCTTCCCATCTTTCGTTACATGGCACGAGTAGACTCATTTATTAAGTCGTTCTTGGCACTTGGTCGTATCTTACAATTCAAATCTTTCCCTTTTTATACATTCAAATAACAGTATCATCCATGTCAATAAGTCCTATAATATAAGGCATTGCACCGAAAGGGAAAAAGCTTGGAAAATCTTAATCACGCGGAGGATTTTCATACAAATTAGGTTAGCAAACTTTATTTGACTCTTGACATGAATTCTTAACCTCATTTAAAACACATTCTCAAATAGCATGATTATACGATAAACATTTAGAACAATTATTGAACAAAAATCTTCCAACACAACACATTAAGGCAGTCAATTTTAGTATGATATCCTTAGGAACTTACACCAAATACTCGAACACCAGGGGTTTGATTCTAAGAAGAAGAGTGTTTAGCCATACATACCTCAATTGAGCTTCCTTAAACTTTACAATGTTCCGGAATTCTTACCAACCTCAATCTATCTTGGAAATATAACAATTTGAAACAAAATTAGTAAGATACTCGTGATTCTAGCTCATTTGAGCATTCTATCAAACACTAGGTGCACATTAAGTCTCTAAGGTCCTTTATAGAGGATCTCATCAACCCACAACCCATCCTTCACCTTTTTTGGCTCAACAATGTTCCTATACCCGTTGATAACACATACAAGCAAGATAATAACTCCAATACCCATGAACTTTTTTGATAATTGCTCATCTTTAGTTAGAATTCAAAAATTAAGGGTTAGGGTGCAGAATCTTACCTCAAGGATGAAGATCTAGTGTGTTTTCCTTGTTAATCTTCAAAGATTTGTGTAAGAATTGAAGGGTGATTCGGTGAAGATCACTTTCTCACTCTAGGGCTCTTTCTCTCATTCTAAAGCATCAGGTTTTTTTGCTCAAAAATGACCCATTGCGTGTATTTACTGAAGTTGGTGTTGACACCCAATTTTTTCCTCCTTTCTTCCAAACTATTTCTTTAAGCTTCTAATATCACTAATAATGTAAGAATAGTTATTTTTACCATTTTTACCACAAACTAGACCTAATTATTATTGCTATTCACTTGATATCACTACGACTAGCATTATTAATATTATTAATACTACAATTGTTGTTATTATTATTATTATTGTTGTTGTTATTATTCATTCGTTCATTCGTTCTTATCGTCTTTTGTGGAAAAAGCATATCATTTTCCTTTATTTAGTTGAAAAGTAATGTTTCTTCAATCTTATGTTTTATAAATATTTGTTCCAAGAACATTAAAGTTTTATACTTATCAATTAGTGTAATGGATATTTATATGATAATATACATAGTATTATATAATATACTTATTAAAATATTTTATTAAAGTTAGAATTTCAAAGAAATACTAAGAAGAAAGGAATTTCAGGACTATTTTAAGCCCAAAATTTTGGCCAAATCAACCCAAATAATTCCTTAAATCAGCCCAAAAGGTATTAGCCCAAGTTATATTATTCTCTTCTAGATTATTCCACCAGAAATATCCCTATTTTGGAATTCCAAAAAATCCCATTTAATTGTTATTAAATTTTTTCCTCAAATCCAACGCATGTACCCCACCCCTCGTTTACCACACTTAACGTCTCTCTCTCTCCTTTCCTTTTGTCTCACTCTCCAGACGCTTCTTCTCCTTTATTTCTTCTTCTTCACAAGGTTCCATCCCTGCTCAGTCATGGCAGAGCTTGCTATCACCATTTTTCACAAAAAAATACTGCACCTCAATTAATTTTCTGTAACATCAACGTTCAAATTTTAAACGTTTCAATAGCTTTCCTTCAAATCCCGCCCAAATCAAGAACCCTAGAAATCAGCCTATAAATATTTCCCTTTGAAAGGAATTTCGGAAGGGGCTAGAGCTGCCGAGGGAACCTCCCTAAAATCTTGAGATTCAGCCACCACAACTAGCTCTCTCACTCACTGCTTTAATTTGACTCTTAAAAAGAAACTCGATTCTCTTCCTTATCTCTTTCTACCCGTGTTGGGTTTTAGCTATAACATAGATTTTCTTAGTTTTTTTCCAGCAATTGATGTTAGTTCGAGGTCGGAGCCTGTTGGATTTGAGACCACAGCCTCAGTTCACTTCCCACAAAAAAGTCAGTAACTTTGAAATCTTTCTTCTCGCTTTTTTCCTATATTTGAAGTTCTAAAATGTTTGTTCTTTTGTTTTAGAAAAAAATCTTATCTCCAGTTTACTTTCCATGCAAAAGGCGTGGTTCAATATTTCTTCATGGATGAAATCATGAAAGATTATGTGTTTAAACTATCTCTTAATTAAGTAAAATAAGATGTCAATGGACATATGAATATATAGCACGTCAGTTGCTCTCTTCGTGGTTGTTTTTTTAATAATGATATGTGCTGGAAATTTCCTTGAATCTGGATGTATATCTGTTTAAGTATATATCTTTTAGTTGTCTGTTTTGTTGAAAAGTCAGTGAACTAAAATTTTCTTCTTGCTCTTTGTCTTGGAGGATCTAAAGTGGTTGTATGTTTTTTTTGAATAAATTTTAGATTGCTGTTTTGTCAAAATCGTGATTTAGAGCTATACTTATGTTTGGAAATCATGAAGTTACAGGTATTCTATTTGGAATAAAAAAGAAAAGAGTTCGACTAAGTATGTATAGATTCTGGAAACTAGCACTTTAGTTGTTAATGTTATGTATTTTTTCTCTAAGTATTACAATCTGCTCGTTTCTTTGGTCAAAGTTCCAATGTTACCTCTTCGTCCCAAATGTGTCAAACTTTTGCTCTTCATGCCATGAATTTGGATTGTGTTTTAAAATAATACTTAAACTTTACTCGTTTCTTTAGTTTAAGTAACGTAGAAAACATATTGTTAGGGTCTTAGGGATCAACTATCTATATGTTAGTTTAAATATTTTTCTGTGTTTAAAGGGATAGTTTGCTTCACAGAGTATGTCTAAAGCCAATACCTAAGATCTCTTCATATAGATACTACATGTATAGAAGTCTGCTTGTTCTTAGCATTTGGGTTCGAGATCATGTTTCTAAGATTTTTCTTATATTTCTAAAGAATCAAAAATTGTGGTTATTTAAGGAGAAATGTCCCTTCGAGTTCTAAAACACTCCTTTGAGATGTTGTATGAAATTCTAGTATGCATCTCATACTTTGTTCTAGTGATCCTAATGCTGGGTAAAAGTGTATTACTTTTATTAATTTTGATATAACAAGTTGAAAGCATCCTGATTCCTTTAGTTGATTTTTTCTTTAACAAAGAGGACACATTATAAACATTACTAAAATAATACTTCACTGGAGGAATCATTTATATGTACTATATAGCTATTTTAGCTTCTGGATCGTTACAAAACTAAATAAGCAATGATATGCTTATCAGTGTCTTCCAAAAATCTAAGCTGTTTATTTTCCTATTTATATTATATGAGTTATTTTGATTCTTTAGAAATCATGATGTAAGATATATTTTTTGATTTAAAAATCAGGTTATTTAAGGTATTGTCTTAGCCATACAATAGTTCAACTGTGACTGCTAAGTACTAGAAAAAAATGCCTATATGAAAATGTTTTGTTCCTCGCTATAAGTAACACTCTTTCATGTTAGGTATCATGTTCATGGAGTGTCATTTTTGCTTATCCTAATGTTGTATGGTCTAAGTAATCATTTTCTTAAATCTGCTTGAAACTATGTTCATATGCTTTCGTTTCATTTCAAAACTAAGTACTTAATTTCTTGTCATATTGTGGAAATAATACTGTCTTTTTCTCTTAAAGGTTGCTTTCTTGTTATTCTAACAAAAGTAAAATAATTGAACAACACTACCCCTTTATGTTGTAAGGACTTTTCTTGAACCGGTGAAACCTTAAATCAAACCATTTAAGTCTGTCCATGAGTACTTTAAAATTTTAAAATTAAGTTGTGCTTGACTTCTCATTTTGTGTTACATGAATATGTGTTTGACCCATACGTAATTGACTAATGCATCATGTTTGTTACGTTTATGGAAATATAAAAGTTAATGGAGTTTGTTTGACAAATCAGTTTGGAACTCAAAGTTCCATTTCTGGTAGTATGATCTTCTTCTTGGCACTATGAAATTATTTTCATGTGATTCTTGCTTTGCACATTTTCATTTCTCATCTATTATCAAAACTAAAGTTTACTCCTCTAATTATATTTTTCTTTTCCTCCTTTATTTGCATTTATACACTTGGAGCAAATACTGGAGTCTTAATTCAAGACTCTCTAAACCCTTATGGAGTTAGCCATCTCATTCACTCGTGCTCTGGAATCTCAGATTGCATTCGAAAAGAAAAGTTCAAAAGCAGAAGCATGGTCCTTTGTGGGTTTATCGGGATAGGCGTTTTAGCCTATTTTTTATACCTATTGTCTTTCTTTTGATTATATGACTCATGATTATTTTGGTTATTGGAATTACTTGTTTGTGTTAAAATAATCTGGGTTTGGCATACAACTAACAACTAGCATGATCATTTAAGATAACTATTTAGTTAATAATAAACTCTTAAAAAATATTGAATATAGTTTATATCCAGATACATAAGGACCCATGATTTAACAAATGTATTTCTTTTAAACAAGATAGTAGTGTTTAGAATATTTTAAGTTCAGATTTGATTACGTTAAGATGACTTTAACTATAGCTTTCTTGCGCATAGATATTTTCAAAGTCAAGCTCTTTTGAATTCAATCCCATTTTTAATTATTTATACATCCTACACTTAGCCTTAAATACCTAAGTGTGGTCGGTTAACTGTAATTGATGGATCATATAAGGTGCTTTAACAACCTTCCCTATAAGATTTATTAGAACCTTTACCCATAGTCTTAAAGGTTAAGAGACCATATAAAACAGAGTTAATTTTAAGCATTACTTAGCTAAAATTGGTTTCCTAATTCACCTTTAAAATAATTAGGTGGCGACTCTCTTTAATTAATTAAATTTTCAGAATTACCAATATGTTATACTCTAATTTGGCCCGTGTTAAAAAGGGGTATAACAGTTGGCTCGGGTTATAGTGATAAAAAGAATGGATCTCCGAAGTTCCGGACCGGGCTACAGACCTGGTCTCGCTAGGCTAAAGCCTAGTCTTAGCGTGCTACAGGCTTGGCCTCACCAGGCTAAAGCTTAGTCTTAGCATGCTACAGGCCTGGTCTTAGCGTGCTACAAGCTTGGCCTCACCAGGTCAAAATAATTCAACTCCCCAATGCATTGTTCAACTCAAAAACTCCAAAAATAAAATATATTAGCCTACCTTGGCACCGCAAAACCTTAAATTACTTAGTGAAATTTTCTGGGGCCTTACATACGACCCAATTCCTTGTAGTGAATTTACACATTCCACAAAGCCTTACTTCTCATCATCATCATGATTAAGCAACACAGCTTCCAAGGTATCATCAACATTCATGACAACACTAGCATCATCAACAATCACTTCGGTGACTAAGTCCACAAACGAACAAACTTCATTGCTATTTGGTTGCCTCATAGATTTGCACACATGGAAGACCACTTTTTCATCACCCACCCGGAAGGTAAGTTCACCGGCTTCCACATCAACTAGAGTCTTCCCCGTAGCAAGGAAAGGTCTACCAAGATAATAGGCACCTCATAGTCAACCTCACAGTCAAGAATCACAAAGTCCGCCAGAAGGATGAACTTATCAACACGAACTAACACATCATCAATAATACCCAATAGTCTCTTCATAGTCCGATCTACCATTTGCAACCTCATATATGTGGGTCTTGGTTGCCCAATTCCCAAAGTTTTGAACATAGAGTAGGGCATCAAGTTGATACTTGCCCCCAAATCACATAGAGCTTTGGAAAAGTCGGCGCTCCCAATAGTGCAAGGGATTATGAAAGTGTCGGGATCTTCCAACTTAGGAGCCATTGAGTGCACAATAGCACTCGCTTGATGTGTCATCTTGATAGTCTCACAATTCATTGATCTTTTCTTTGTCACCAAATCCTTCATGAACTTTGCATAACCCGGCATTTTTTCCAACGCCTCAACCAATGTCACATTAATGGATAAACTCTTCATCATGTCAATAAACCTCTTGAATTTTTTCTCACTATTTTGATTTTCAAGCCTTTGAGGGTATGGAGTAAGAGTCTTTGGCATTGGTGCTTTGACCTTTGGCACTACCGGTTCCGGTATGTCAATCACGTGCTCCCTAGACGGGTTCACTTATTCTTGTGTCTCCCCCACATTCTCATCAATGTCAATTCTCACTTCTTCATTAGCTTGACCACATTTCTTGGCATTTTATCTTATTTAATCACCACATCATCATCCACAACTCTTCTTTGGTTTGAGGTAGTTTTCACTCCGTGTGGTTACGGACATGGCATGCCCCCGTATTGTTCCCACCCTTCGGGTTCACCACCATATCGCTAGGTAATTCCCCCTTAGCACGATTGTTCAAAGCTTGCAATATTTGTCCAAGTTGAACCTCCAAATTGCGGATTGAAGTGTTGTGGGAGGCTAATTGAGCATCGAAGTCGGCATTTTTCTCCATCATTTGTTTGAACATATTTTCAATCTGCCCCATCTCATTATTGAACGAGTTAGAACCATGGGATAGGTAAGGAGGCGTGTTGCTTATTTGTTGATACATTGGGGGCCTTTGAAAGCCCGACCCCCGATTCCCTTGGTTATTATTGTTCCAACCCCCTTGGTTGTTGCCTCCCCAGTTGCTTTGGTTGTTTCCACCCCAAGTTCTTGGATTATTGCCTCCCCAATTGCCTTGGTTACTTGATTATTCCAATTTCCTTGATTATTATTATTCCCTCAATTACCTTGATTGTTGTTACCACCACTCTAATTGCCTTAGTGGATTTGATTGTTCCAATTTCCTTTATTTCCTTGTGATCTCCATTGTTGTTGATTTTGTCCTTGAGCATTATTTCTTTGGCCTTGATAATTGTTGACATATTGCACTTCTTCTTCTTGCTCATTGTACGAATCACCTTGGTCATACCCACTATCATCTTGCACAAATTGTTCCGGATGGCTTTTCACTTGTTGACCTTTTTGCCATCTCTTGTTCATCATCATATTCACTCCTTCCATCGCATTTACTTGCTTCAGCCCTTGAACTTGTTGAAGTTGAGCTTTAGCCAACTGATTCATTGTGGTTGTCAACTCGGCAATTGCTTGCCCATGATCATGTAGTTCCTTAGGTAAGTGAATGACATTTGGGTCACCTTGAGGAACATCAGCTCTACTTTGTCATGCCGGTGAGGTATCCGCCATCATCCAATATTTCACATACCTCGGCATATGGCGTGGTCATGAACTTCCCACCGGCGAGTTGATTTACCACACATTGATTTGTGTGTTTCCCCCCTATAGAAGGTTTGTTGGATCATGGCCTCATTCATATCATTATTTGGGCACTCTTTAACCACGTTATGATATCTTTCCCAAATCTCGTGCAATGGCTCATTAGGTTCTTGCTTGAATGCAAGAATCTCATCCTGTAGTGTAGCCATATGCCCTGGAGAGAAGAATTTGGCAATGAATTTTTTCACCAACTCATCCCATGTATGGATGGAATGATTGGGCAATCTCTCTAACCAGTACAATGCCTTTCCCCGTAAATTAAAAGGGAAATAGCCTCAACTGCAATGCATCCTCGGAAACATTAGTTTGCTTGCTCCCCCAACAGGTATCCCACAAACCCTTTGAGATGCTTGTAAGCATTTTGACTCGGAGCCCCGATGAAGAATCCCCGTTGCTTAAGGAGTGTAAGCATCACATTGGTGATTTACAAGTTTCCCGCCTAATGCGGGGCGGGACTTTGGCGCTGGCATAACCTTCGTTCAGCAACACTCGGCGTGCAACTGCTCTTAGTTAAGGTGGGGGGGATTGGGAATGTAGTCATGAGATGGGCGGCCTCGCCTATTTGCTTGACGTTCGGGATGAACCTCATCACCTTGATCATCGTCCACTTCCTCCCCCAATGGAAAATTCCCCAGGGGCTCATTATTGAGAGCCATTTTTGTTCCTATAATCAACTAAAAAACAAAATTAGTAACTCGGAAGGAAAATGAGACAAATCGCACAAAAACCTAGATATATAGCTAAACTGTTTAGCTCCCCAGCAACGGCACCAAAAATTTGATGTCGCCTAAACTCACACCACAAATATAAGTTGTGAGGCGGTCGAAGTAATAATAAAAATCCAACGCAAGTCGGGGTCGAATCCACAGTGAGCAAGATGTGGGATTAGGTATATACCTAGTGTGAATATATGACGTGCCCTAGATTACACTTCTACATATTCGTTTTATGTTTCTACTTCTACTTTTACTCTATTGATTGCAACTGTAAAGCTAAGACACAATGTTTTTGTCTTTTTGATTGCTTTTCAAGTGATAAAAAATCTAGGGTTGCGACTTTTGCCTAGTTGGTTACCTAACGAATTTAGAGATTTAGTGAATGTTTGTCTGATCGGGATATAATATAAAAATCACACGCAATTACTCACTCTATACCTCTCGGTAATTTGAGTGATTTCGCCCAATTTGGATTTCTCAAGTCCAAATGGGTATTTCACGAAACAAGTGATAAATGCTCTAGTCTGGTCTTACTATCTCTAGGTTCGACCCTTTAATTGGGGCTATCAATTTCTTGAGTTCACCCCAATTCCTAGTTAGCCAAGTTTTTCAAGACTTAATCTCACTTTCTCAAGTAGAGACTATGTCAATATTTGGCATGAATTAATGTTTGCAACCATTAATTCTAGAATTCAAGCAAAAACAAGGATAAATATCATATACCTAATAATAAATAAGCCTTAAATGAATAACCCATTAAGTACCCATACTAGAGTTGGGTCACAGCCCTAGCTAAGGGTTTAGCTACTCATAGAAAATGAAGAAATTAAAGAAGAAACTAAGATAGAATTCATAATACTTGGTTGAGGGAAGAAAATCTACTGTTTAAAAGCTAAATTAGTACAAAGTTACCCAATACAGTAAGTAAAAATGGCTCAGGTGCACCTAACTTACCAAACTTTTCCTAAAAATGACAAAAAGTTCTATTTATACCCAGCAGAAAATATATGACAAAACTGCGCCTGCAGAGGTTGTGCGGCCGCACAATTATGTGTGCGGTCCGTACTTTGAGATTTACTGGTCAACTGGGCTTTCTGCGGTCGCATAAAATTGGGATGCGATCGCACTTCCTCTCATTGTGCAGATTGCACGTTTCTGAGTGCGTCCGCACACTTAAACTTGGACTGGGGCTGGACCTCCTTCTGCGGACCGCACATTTATGAGTGCGGCCGCACTTTATCTCTTGCGGCCGCACAATAATAGTTTGGTCTGCACATCTTCAAGTTTCACAAAAACATGGTCTCTGAATCTCCTCTTCTACCGGCGCAAAATAATCGTGTGGTCCACATTCTCTGAAGGAATTTCATCAGTGCATCTTCAGAGTTTGCGTCCACACACAGTATTGTGCGGTCCGCACTATACCCCTTATTGCCTTATTTTGGTCCTTGTCCAATTTTACTCCTTTTTGAGTTGATTTTTACTTTTTTGACTTGTTTCCCAATATCCCTACAAGAAGGCACATTTCATTAGTTCTCGGGAATACCTTTAAGTATTTTTGAGCTAAAACGCAAGTAAAAGAAGAAAATAAGCAGTCAAAATCCCTACTTATCAAGCCTCTGCCCTCATTTTCTTCTTAGAGAATTTCCTATGACGATTGATTTTCTTGTCCCGAACCCAAGCCGCCACAATTGATACCACAAAGAGTGTGTACCAGTTCTCGATATGTAGGACGGGCGATGAAGTTGTCCAAGGGTTCCCGAGGAACATCCAGAGCACCTAAGAAATTGCATATTGCCGAGGCTAAAAAATCGATCAACCTACCCCGAATAGGCACCATCTGCTCAGGATCCTTTGGATCAAAACCGGCATAGAATTCCCTAGACAGATTGACATTGATATCCCCGGTATTTTTGAACACATAAATCAACCCCAAATCATTAATACCTCTCCAAATTGCTTGATACTTGGCTTGTAGGCAACGCTCATAAATAGCAGATTCCACATATATATATATATATATATATATATATATATATATATATATATATATATATATATATATATATATATATATATATATATATATATATATCGGCCTACAATGCTTGTACCAGTACTTAACATGTGGGGGTATGCTCTTGATTCCAAAATCCCGATTTCCCTTAGGTTGTGGGTGAGTGGCTGCTATAGCTTCCACGGCTTGCAGTCCTTCAACCTGACTTGAAGTGTCTTCCCCCCTTTTCTCTTCTTTGGTAGAGGTGCAGAGGGAGCCTTAGCCTTGGACAGAGTAGTGGATGTGCCCTATAAAAGTGAGAATTAGTCAGTTTAAGACACATTTCAACATTTCAAAACATGGTCTTGTGACCCCACACTTAAGATTTCATCACATGATGTTCAACAATTTTTGAGGTTACTCAGACTTCACCTCGTTATTTTAGCATGAGAAGAAAGCAATGACACAAGGATATTTTCTCAAAATTCAAAACTTCGGGCTACCGGTGAACCACCCCACACTTAAAATTCTTAAAGTAGTGCACATCGACATAACACTCGTATTACTCCTTGAGACTCGGGCTCCAATGGGGACAAAGAAATCCTTTGAGGTATTTTGACAAACACTTAGCATGCACTAGTTCCATGGGAGTGTATCTAAGGATGAGGGATTTCCTCACCCTCCCAAATCGGCTTGGGAATTCCGTGCTACCACTTTTGCACACAGCAACAACACCATTCCTATGGAGTTTATGGGTTTTGGGACACATAAACACATTGTTACTATGAAGAACAACCTTAAATTTTTTATCCAATTTAATTCATTCACCCAATTCGAAATTGTCAAAAAAATGGAGGTAGAAACCATACCTAAGATGTTTAGGAGGAGGGATTGCCCTTGAATTGATGTTGCAAGTGAAGGAAGAAGCAGAAGAATGTTGGTCTTCAATGGGTTGGTGGGAGGGGGTTTTTGTAGTGTGTTCTTGAGGCCTGAGTTCTTGAGGCGTGAGTGTATGAGATTTTTATGAGGCAGTGTGGTTGGGGCGTTTAGTTTAGGTTTTAAGGGAGGGGGTTAAAATAAACAAAACAAAAGGAAATTAAAAGCTAGCAAAAAAATTACTTACCTGGCGACGGGAGACTACTGGCTTGCTATCCCCCTCGCGAAGCGAGATCCAACGCGAGCTATGGAGTGCGCGACGTGAAGGTTTTTGCGAGATTCACCTCGTTGTACCCCGTGCAAAGCCAGATCCCACGCGAGAAACAGACCGGGCAACGTGAAACACTCTGCCTGGCCAAGTGCGTTGGGGACCTGGCGACGCAAGGTCCAGTCCTTGATCCACTGAAACCGCCTGCAAACATGTTAGTTCCTACAAACAAAAGAAAATTCTAGTTACACTAAAAATCAACTACGAATTGGGTTGCCTCCAAACATGTTCCTTAGTTAACGTCACGTCATGACTATTAAAACATTACAATGGATTGCCTCCCATGAAACGCCTGATTTAGCGTCGTAGCACGACGCATGCAATCAAACTTAAGGCTCGCTCAACATTTTTGGCTCTTGCAAATGAGTCACCGATACTACTTTCGTCTCATCCATGCCCAAGTAATATTTCAACTTGTGACCATTGACTCTAACTTGCGAGATCCATATTTTGATGCAATCTCTACGGCTCCGGTGGGATGAATCTCTAGCACACAGAATGGTCCTAACCATCTTGACTTCAATTTTCCCGAAAACAACCTCAATCTCGAATTAATTAATAATACCACATCTCCCGATTTAAAATTTCGCTCAAGAATATTTTTGTCATGCACCAGTTTCATTATTTCCTTATATAACCTTGTACTCACAAAAGCATGGTAACATAATTCGTCAAGTTCATGCATCTTTGTGACTCTACTAGTTTCAGCGGCCTCCAAGTCCATATTTAATTGTCGTAACGCCCTGAAGGCTCTATGCTCCAACTCCACCGGTAAGTGACATGCCTTTCCAAGAACCAATTTATACAGTGACATACCAATCGGAGTTTTGAATGCAGTGTGTTAAGCCCATAGCGCATCAGCCAATTTTTTTGCCCAATCAGTTCGAGTAGCATTTATAGTTTTGGTCAAATAAATCTTGACTTCTCTGTTTGACACCTCTACTTGCCCACTTGTTTGTGGGTGATACAGAGTATCCATTTTATGGTGAACGCCATATTTCTCCAACAACTTTGCAATGGCTCAGTTGCAGAAGTGGGTGAATCCATCACTGATGATCGCTCTTGGAGTATCAAATCGGGTGAAGATATTTTTTCTCAGCAAACCTATAAATGCCTTCGCATCATTTGTTGTAAGTGCCATGGCTTCTACCCATTTTTAAACATAGTCCACCGCTACAAGTATGTACTTGTTATTATATGAGCTGACAAATGTTCCCATAAAATCGATTCCACATACATCGAATACTTCCGCCTCTTGAATTGGGTTCATGGGCATCTCATGTCGACGAGAAATATTCCCCGTCCGTTGGAACTCATCACAACTTTTCACCCAGAAGTGTGCATATTTAAACAACATCGGCCAATAAAAACTTGTCTCCAACACTTTAGCAGTTGTCCTTACACCTCCAAAATGACCTCCATACGGTGAAGCATGACATGCCTGCAAAATAGAAGATTGATCTATCTCGGGAATGCATCTCTGGATCATGTTATCAAGATAAATCAATAACAAATATGGTTCATCCCATAAATACATGCGACAATCATGAAAAAACTTTTTCTTTTGCACAGAAGTCAGGTCATAGGGAACAATACCGCTTGCTAGGTAATTTGCAATATCTGCACACCATGGGGTAGCCTCAAGGCGTGGCTAAAAGTTGTACATCTGCGAAAGTCTCCATGATCTCTTCCACCTCAACCTTATTTTTCGCTCCTTCAAGCCTGGAAAAATGATCGGCAACTTGGTTTTCTGTCCCCTTTCGGTTCCGGATTTCCAAGTTGAACTCTTGTTGCAGTAGCACCCATCAAATTAGGTGTGACTTTGACTCATTTTTCTCAATTAGGTACCTGAGGGAAGCATGTCATTATGAACAATTACCTTCGAGCCTATCAGGTATAACTTGAATTTATCAAATGCGAACACCACAACAAGCATCTTTTTCTCTATCACTGTGTAATTCAGTTAGACACTGCTCAAGGTTCTACTTGCATAGTAGATCGGATTCATGACTTTATCTTTTCGCTGCCCAAGAACTGCTCCCACAGCATAGTCGCTTGCATCACATACCGACACTACGATTGATGCATTCACCAGTTTCTTCTTCAACTCCTCAAACGCTACCCAGCAGTCATCATAAAACACAAAAGGGTGATCTTTTTCAAGCAGTTTGCATAAGGGGTTAGCAATTTTGGAGAAATCTTTTATAAAATGTATGTAGAAACCAGTGTGGCCAAGGAAATTTCTTATTGGTTTGACGGAAGTGGGTGGTGGTAAATTTTCAATTACATCAACCTTTGCATGATCCACCTCAATGCCCTTACTTGACACTAGGTGCCCCAAGACTATACCTTCATGTACCACGAAATGGCACTTTTCCCAGTTGAACACCATATTAGTCTCCACACATCTTTTCAGCACTCTTTTGAGATTCTTAAGGTAGTCATCAAACGAGTCTCCCACCACTTAGAATCATCCATGAATACTTCCATGATGTATTCTACCATATATGTGAAGATGTCCATCATGCACCTTTGAAATGTGGAGGGTGCATTGCATAGGTCGAACAACATTCTTCGGAAAGCATAGACGCCATATGGATAGGTGAATGACGTTTTCTCTCTATCTTTCGGGGGAATAGAGATCTGATTATACCCCAAGTATCCATCCAGAAAGTAGAAGTGTGACTTCCCAGCCAATCTATCTAACATCTAATCAATGAACGGCAGGGGAAAATGGTCTTTTCGGATGGCCTTATTCAATCTTCTGTAGTCCATACAAATTCTCCATCCCGTGACTGTTCTCGTTGAGATCAGCTCGTTGTTCTCGTTTTGCACAATAGTCATTCCACCTTTCTTTGGCACATATTGAACTGGGCTAACCCAGTTGCTGTCGGAGATGGGGGAAATTATTCCCTCATCTAACCACTTTATCACCTCCTTTTTCACGAATATTTTAATTTTGGGGTTCATTCTTCTTTGATGTTCTCTAGAAGGTTTGTGGTCATCTTCCAGAAAAATCTTATGCATATAGAAGGCCGGGCTGATACCCTTAATGTCTGCAATGGCCCAACCAATTGCAGTTTTACACTCTATTAATACCTGCAAAAGTTTTTCTGCCTGCACATCTAACAAACCAGGTGAGATAATAATAGGTAAAGTTGAGTTAGGTCCTAAGAAATAATAAATGAAGTGAGGTGGTAGTGGTTTCAGTTCCAACTGTGGTGGCTCTTCGATCGATGGCTTAGCTGGAGGAGTCTTTCTTTCTTCTAAGTGCAAAGACTCAAATTCGAGCTCTCTTTTCCAGAGCCCTTGGCCTTCAATAGCCAGCACCCACTCCGCCAAGTGCTCTCCATTTACTTCTTCTAAGTTCATGAGACAGGCTGCTAAGGGGTCTTTAGCATTTAGAGCCTCATCTTCCTCCTCCAAAATTACATCCACAACTTCTATCAGAGAGCAGTTAGCAAATTCACTTGGTCGCTGCATAGATTTCTGCACATTGAACATTATCTCTTCATCATTTAGTCTCATTTTTAACTCTCCAGTTTCACAATCAATTAGATCTCTCCCAGTAGCTAAGAATGGTCTTCCCAAAATTATGGGAATCTCCTTGTCAACCCGGCAGTCCAGAATGACAAAATCTGCTGGAAACACAAACTTTCCAATGTACACTAGTACATCATCAAGGATACATGATGGTCTCTTCACTGTCCGGCCGGCTAGATGTAGTAACATGGATGTGGGTATTGCTTTTCGAATGCCTAACCTTTTGTAGATAGCCAAGAGCATCAAGTTTATGCTTTCTCCTAAATGACACAATGCTTTAGCAAAAGCATAACTGCCTATTGTGCATGGGATTTTGAAACTCCCTGGGTCTAACAACTTCTCATCTATGGGTCTCGTCAGGATAGCACTACAGGTTTGGGTTAGTGTAACAGTGGCCAAGTATTTGAATTCTAACCTGTGAGACATCAAACCCTTCATTATTTTGGCATACCCAGATATCTCCTTCAAGGCATCAATCAGTGGACTGTTCACCTGGATTTGTTTCAACATCTCCGTGAATTTCTTATACTGCTCATCCTTCAGATATTTGGCCAATATATGTGGGAATAGTGTTGGAGGTCGCTTCCTTCCTGTGGTTTGAGTTTGATCCTTCTCGGACACTGCTTCTACTGTCGTTTCTTGCACTACCTCAGTCTCCTTCGCAACCTCTTTTTATTTTCTTGTTCTCTCTTGTGCATATTGTATCGTTACCTCAGTTAACCTTGTTGAATCATCTACCTCAATGGGTAGGAGCAAAAGTGTTTCAGTTGGTCGGCTTTCGCGAGAAATTTCTTGCTCTAGATCTAGGTCTCTACCATTTCTTAGACTCACTTCCATAAGCTGTTTCGGGCCCTTCTCTTTTGGATTAACATGTGTGTCCATAGGTAACTTCCATTGGGGACGATTATTCATAGCCATTCATATTTGCCCTAGTTAAATCTCAATGCCTTTGATATCTGAGTCGTGCGATACTACCTTTTCTTGCATCTGGTTCGCCTTTTCTTGCATTTGGGGAACCTTTTCGACCATTTTCATGTTGTCCCCAATGAGTTGTTGCAGCATTCCTTTAATTTCAAACAATCCATCAACTTGTCTCACTATATGTTGTTATTGATGTTGTTAATAAGCTGGCTACTGATTTTGCTTGTTGTATTCCTGTTCCCTTTGGTAAGGCACAACTTGAACCTATGGTCACATAGCTCCAGGATTGTTTCTATTATTGTACTGTTGTTGTGCTGGCCTATATTGCTGGTTTTGTTGCCCCCAATTCTGACCACCATGCCTCTGTCCTCTATAGTTGGCCACATAGTTCATATTTTCCTGATAGTTCTGGTTGTCACTTTCTGCACTCCACGAGAATACATATGGTTGGTTAATGTATGGTGTACATAATCCCCCATTAGTCGCGTCAATTATGTGTACCTGCTGCTTCTGGCATGATTCATCGATCTTTTTGGTGAGGATACTCATTTGCGTCATCAAAGTGACCATATTCTCGGCTATGGAGTTGTTTGGGTCCAAAGCTAATGAGTGAACGATAGGAGTGATCGTAGAGTCTCTTGTCATTCATCCTGAGTTTTGAGCCATTTTATCAAGTAAGATCTTGCATTCTCTCAATGATTTGCTCAGAAATGCTCCACCTGCTGAAGCATCAACATTGGCCTTCAAGTTGTCTGCCAATCTTATGTAGAAACGTTGCCCCAACATCTGATCTGGAATGCCATGATGTGGACACTTAACCATCATACCTTTGAACCTCTCCCATGTTTCTTGCAGTGTTTCTGTTGGTCTCTGCCTGAAGCTCAATATCTCATCAACTTGTTTGGAAATCTTATTGGGTGGGTAGAACTTGTTCAAAAATTGCTTGACTAATTCCTCCCAAGTAGTGATAGAGTTTATGGGGAGTGAAATGAGCCAAGTCTTAGTCTCTCCCATCAACGAGAATGGAAACAACAACAGCCTTATTGATTCCAGTGTCATATTTAGTTGCCTTTGCATGACACACATCGATAGAATATTTTTCAGATGCTGCTGAAGATCTTCAATGTAAGACCCTGAGAATAGTCCCTTGTTCTGCAACAAATGTAGCATGTTGTTTGTGATTTGAAATGATTCTACTTGTATATGAGGGACTGAAATTGCGGTTTCCACATTTTTTGCGGTAGGTTGTGCCCAATCATACAAGGCTGCTTCTGGCACAAGAGACGCCACACCCTGATTGTTCGGGTCATTCGCATTATTTTTGTTGTTTGTATTTTCTATTATGTCATCCATGTCTAGTTCGATTCGTTTTGTTGAAATCTGTTGTTGTTTGTCCTTCTTGTTTGCACGATTCAATGCCTTGAAAACTTTCTCAGGATCTGATAATGCTTCGAACAATTCACCAGTTCTTGAGGGGTTTCTAGGCATGCACCTGTAACACCCAAGACTACAAACGTTATAATTTCAATGTAATTAGTTTAAAATCAAGAAAATTGACTACACTAAGAATTCTAGCACTTCTTTTAGCTGCAACTAATAACACCGCTAATTTCCCCGACAATGGCGCCAAAATTTGATCACACCCAACTATGCCTCATAAAAGAAACTAAGCGGTCATTACAAATATAATCCGGTTAATAAGTCTGGAGTCGAATCCCACAGGAAATTAACCTACTAAGCACAACAACCAGGAAATTCACGCAATCAATCTTCAGAAATATTAAATAACAAATCGGATGTTTACTAACTAAAGGTCAAGTAATGAAAATGCAGTAATTAATAACTAACGATGAACATGTTGTAGACAAGATTTGGAATGATCTAAGGTTATGATTTCCCTTATTGTCGGAATCCTTTCCGCTACGTTTCCTATAAACTAGCCTAAGTTTTCTCTACCGACCATGAGCGCTTTGAGTGTCATAATTCTCTTCCGAGTAACTACCACAATTTACTATATATATTCTTCCGAACTACACTAGCTGGCACTACGTTAGGGCTCACTCGGATCGCAAACTAGGTAATGTTGAGTGATTTTTAAAAGATAAAAAAAATTATTTGACTTTAATGGCCAATTAACTAAAGTTAAGTGACCATCTGAGCCATCAATTCGGATCGATTAACTACTTACGCTTAGCACGAGTACTTGGAATCTCAACACATATTCTCGAAACCTCATCATGGTATTTGGTATCTACCCATACACAACACAGGTGCATGAAATCTCAATACTCGATACCTACCTATTCATGCTCTGCACCTATAGATATTTAGAATCTCAACACCGGTACTTGTATTAGTGGCGTACGCAGGATTATTCATAAGCGGTGTCATAATTTGAAGAAATAAAAAAATAAATAACTTATTGTAGTTGTAAGCGGTGTCATTTTCTATATCTATTCCTTGTATACGGTTAAAATCGAGCTCACCCGATTTTATTGATTAACCGAGATCAGAATGGTGGGTTGAGGATCGCCCCGTATTATATCGTACCAAGACATGAAGATGATGTACCGAGCTCGGTATTCGAAGTACCAATCAAGATAGAGACCAGTAATGATCGAGACCAAACAGGATAAACATCGAGAAATATCGAAAATAGTGTACTAACCGAAAGCCGAGATATCCGTAACCAGTCGAGGATCATAGCGAAAATCTCGAAACGGATCAAATCAAGAACAGTTATTTAGCTAATCATGAGATTTTCTTGTGTAATTAGAATTTTACCATAAGTGAAATTCTCTACTATATAAAGGAGGGTTCTAATCATTTGTAATCATTCAACTCTAGCATATCAAGGCAATACAACATTTTTCTCTCTTAAATTCTCTTATTCTTCAGTTCAGTTCATACTTCTTAAATATACTCTCAGTTGGTTCGAGGGCGATCGAGCTCGAGGGCCAAATTGCATTTTTCATACTGGTTTGCTTTATTTTTCAGTCAATTATTAACGTTAATTACTGTATTTATACATTTGTACTAGGTGAAATCACATATCCTTAAAACCACTTATAAGTTTAATTGTTATCAGATTTTAAGGGTAAACAGTTTGGCGCCCACCGTGGAGCTAAGGATAATAGTGATTGCTTGGTATTAATTCTCATCACACACACTGTTTTACGTTTGTTCTCGTAAGTATTTTTAATTTCAGGATCGACATGTCAAACTCTGAAACAGTACCCACACACGCCGACAACAGCCTTGGTTTTCATGGGGAAAACGATAATATAGCCTCCCCAGGAATCGAAGTACCTCAGGTTGGCCTCGAGGGTGTACCAGTTGCAGACCCCATCGATGTCAGTTCCCACGTCGCCCTAAATGCGAATCTGGGCGTTGGCCCCGAAAAATAACGTCTGCAGATACGCTCGACCAGCCGTCGGTGGAGTCAACCTTCGATTAATATTTGAAATATTACAGGCTCAACAAGCTTTCATAGCAGAACTCCAAAACTAGAACCGAGCACCAAGAAGAGCCGAACCCGAGCCTTCACTAGAAGTTGTTCACAAGGCTGAACCAATGCCGGAGAGGTCAAATGCCAACGAATCAGGGAATGACCCTGCCATTTATGAAAATGCTCGAAGAGCTCACAAAGCGAATCGAATCGGGGGAAAATAAGATCGAGGAAAATGACAAAAAGGTGGAAACATATAACTCCCGAGTTGATCATATTCTGGGGGCACCACCAATTCTGAAAGGTTTGGATTCGAAAAAGTTCGTGCAGAAGCCTTCCCCCCCCCCCAGTGCAGCTCCTAAACCCATCCCAAATAAATTATGCATGCCGAAAATCCCCAAATATAATGGAACCACCGACCCCAATGAACATGTCACTTCATACACATGCGCCATAAAGGGGAATGATTTGGAGGACGATGAGATTGAGTCCGTTCCGCTGAAGAAGTTCGGAGAAACTTTATCGAAGGGGGAAATGATATGGTACTACAATTTTCCACCCAATTTCATTGATTCCTTCACCATGCTTGCAGATTCTTTCGTCAAAGCGCATGCCGGAGCCATAAAGGTCGAGACTAGGAAGTCGAACCTGCTCAAAATGAAGCAGAAAGACAACGAAATGCTCAGGGAGTTCGTATCTCGGTTCTAGATGGAACGTATGGACCTACCCCTGGTTGCAGATGAATGGGTCGTCCAGGCCTTTACTCAATGATTGAACGCACGAAGTTCGGTGGCTTCACGACAGTTGAAGAAGAATTTGATCGAATATCCAGCAGTGACATGGGCCGGTGTGCATAATCGGTACCGGTCAAAAATCAGGGTCGAGGATGATCAGTTGGGAACTTCTTCCAGTTTCGTTTATCCAAACAGGCCCGTTGACATAATTCAGAGGGACATTGACAGAGAACCACGATTGAACAGAGATCGGTATCAGACATACAGTGGAGATAGGAGAAACAATGGTCCTGGACGCAATCGCGTTCGAAATGATCGAGGACAGATCTCTCGAGGGCTCATGAGTAAGAGTGGTCTCGATAGAAATTTCGAGCCCACAGAAGCACCACGGCAATCAGAATGCAACTTCGGTGTTAATGCATCAGCTGTTGCATCGGCCATTGAGCGAATAAAAGATACCAGGTGGACTCAGCCCCTACATACCAATCCGGCCCATTGCAATACTAATCAAATGTGTAAATACCATGGTACCCATGGTCATAGAGCAAAGGAATGCAGACATCTAAGGGAGGAAGTAGCCCGTCTGTTTAGCGAGGGCGATTTTCGAGAATTCTTGAGTGACCGAGCTAAGAACCACTTCAGAGACAGGGATGAAAACAGGAAAAATGTACAGGAAGAACCACATCATGCGATTCACACGATCGTCGGTGGGATCGACATTTCACAGGTACATGTATTCAAACACACCAAGGTGACGATCATAACGGAAAAGCAAACTCGGGACTATGTACCGGAAAGAACCTTGTCTTTCAATGACGAGGATGCAGAGGGGATATCCCACAACGATGCACTGGTAATATCTGTTCTTATGAATAAAATTAAGGTTAAATGTGTTTTGATTGATCCAGGTAGCTCGGTCAACATCATCCAATCGAGGGTCGTAGAGAAACTTGTCCTACAGGATCAAATTGTGCCTGCAGCACGGCTTCTTAATGGTTTCAACATGGCAAGTGAAACCACCAAGGGCAAAATTTTCTTGCTGGTAAACGTGATCGGGACCATCCAAAAGATCTACGTGATCGAGGGTGACATGAGGTAGAACGCCTTGATCGGAAGACCTTGGATCCATAATATGAGAGCAATACCCTCGACCCTCCACCAAGTTTTGAAGTTCCCAACGCCGGAGGGAGTCAAAACGGTGTACGGAGAGCATTCTGTCACCAGGGAGATGTTTGCAGCCGACGAAGTGATACCGATCTTGGCACTTTCATCAACAAAAGAATCAGATTCGAAGGGCAACAAGAGGCTAAATAGCAACCACAGGTACCAGCCTCGACCCAATAGGAGGAGTAGGGGGAAGATGAGGATGATGAGAATTGGATTCCCCGATCTTTCGTAATTCCCGATGACTCTGGCGCCACAAAATCAACGGTCGAAGAGCTGGAACAGGTCATATTGATCGAGTACCTGCCTGAATGAAAGGTATACTTGTGCACGGGGTTAACTCCCGAGCTCAGGAAAAAACTTAATATATTCCTTTTAGATAACATGGATTTCTTTGCTTGGTCCCACCTCGATATGACAGGGATACCACCGGACGTCACTACCCATCGATTGAGCTTGGACCCGAAGTTCTGTCCAGTAAAACAAAATAGAAGTCCCCAATCTGAGATTAAGCATGCATTTATCAAGGATCAGGTAATTAAACTTCTCAAAATAGGGTCCATTCGGGAAGTAAAATACCCCGAATGGTTAGAAAACGTAGTGGTAGTCCCTAAGAAGGGGAATAAACTTAGAATGTGAATGGATTATAAGAACTTGAAAAAAACATGCCCTAAAGATTCTTTTCCTTTGTCTAATATTGATCGTATAATCGATGCCACAGCCACCAGTGAGATTCTTAGTTTACTCGACGCCTACTCTGGGTACAATCAAATACAGATGAACCGAAGGACCAGGAAAAGACTTCGTTCATCACTAAATAAGGCACCTATTGCTATAATGTAATGTCGTTCGGACTAAAAATGCTGGTGCAACTTATCAACGCCTAGCAAATCGAATGATCGAACAGAAAATAGGAAAATCAATGGAAGTTTATATTGATGACATGTTAGTTAAGTCCCTACAAGCAGAGGACCATTTGAAACATTTCCAGAAGACTTTCAACATACTGAGAAAGTACAATATAAAGCTCAACCCAGACAAGTGTGCATTCGGGGTCAGCTCAGGAAAGTTCCTCGGCTTCATAATATCAAATTGGGGAATCGAGATCAACCCCGGTAAAATCAAAAACATCAAGGACATCACGGTCGTAGATAATGTCAAGGTCGTACAAAGGTTAACGGGGCGCATAGCTGCCTTAGGACGATTTATTTCAAGGTTTTCAGATAGGATCCATCGATTCTTCTCACTACTTAAGAAGAAGAGTAGCTTTTCATGGACTCCCAAATGCCAACAGGCCCTGGAGGAGCTAAAACGATACCTATCGAGTCCACCATTGCTTCACACCCCGAAAGAGGACGAGCGACTCTACTTGTACTTGGCAGTATCGGAAATAGTGGTAAGTGGAGTCCTAGTTTGAGAAGAACAAGGTATGCAATTCCCTATTTATTATGTTAGTCGGACCTTAGGTGAGGCCGAAACCAGATATCCACACTTAAAAAAATTAGCTCTTGCTTTAATAAGCGCATCTAGAAAATTAAAATTGTATTTCCAATGCCATCCAATATGTGTTGTAACTACCTACCCCCTTCGTAATATTTTGCACAAACCCAAAATTTTGGGTCGATCGTCAAAATAGGTCATCGAGATCAGTGGGTACGATATCGAGTATCGACCCCGAACGGGCATCAAGTGTCAAATCTTGGCAGACTTCATGGCCGACTTCACGCCAGCCCTCGTACCCGAGGTCGAAAGGAACTGTTATTAAAATCGGGTACCTCATCGGGGGTGTGGACCCTCTTCATGGATGGTGCTTCGAACATAAAGGGGTCCGGGTTGGGTACCATTCTAAAACCGCCCACGGGTAATATTATTAGATAATCTATCAGAACTCCGAAATTAACTAATAATAAGGCCGAGTACGAGGCCATGATTGCAGGTCTCGAGTTGGCTAAAATCTTGGGAGCGGAAATCATCGAGGCCAAATATGATTCCCTCCTCGTGGTAAATCAAGTCAACAGGACTTTTAAAGTCCGAGAAGATCGGATGCAGAGATACCTGGAAAACCTACATGTAACTTTACATCGTTTTAAAGAGTGGACCTTACAGCATGTACCTCGAGAACAGAACAGCGAGGCGGACGCCCTTGCAAACTTGGGATCATCAGTCGAAGATGACAAAATTAACTCGGGGACTGTTGTACAACTCTCAAGATCGGTGACCGAAGAAGGGCACGCCAAAATAAACTCTACAAGTCTAACTTGGTATTGGAGAAACAAGTATATAGAATACCTAAAGAACGGGAATCTCCCAACGGATCCAAAGGAGCCGAGAGCTCTTTGAACAAAGGCAGCACAGTGTACCTTGTCGGATGATTGAATGCTATTTAGGAAGATGTTCGATGGACCGTTGGCAATATGTTTAGGACCGGGAGATATCGACTACGTCCTATGAGAGATTCACGAAGGCACTTGTAGAAACCATTCTGGTGCCGGATCATTAGTTCACAAAGTCATCAGAGCGGGATATTACTAGGTCGATATGGAAAAGGATACATAAGAGTTCGTTCGAAAGTGTGACAAATTCCAAATATATGCGTCAATGATTCATCAGCCCGAGGAAAAGCTCCACTCGGTCATATCTCCTTGGTCGTTCATAAAATGGGGAATGGACATCGTCGATCCTCTCCCCTCGACCCCAAGTAAATCTCAATTCATTTATTTATGACTGACTATTTCTCTATGTGGGTTTAAGCACAGGCTTTCGAGAAAGTTAGAGAAAAAGAATTCATAGACTTCATTTGGGACCACATTATATGTCAATTCAGGATGCCTGCCGATATTGTGTGTGATAATGGAAAAGAGTTCATCGGCAGCAAAGTGACTAAATTTCTTAAGGATCACAAGATCAAAAGAATTTTGTCGACACCCTATCACCCCGTGGGAACTGACAAGCCGAATCGACCAACAAAACTATTATCCAAAATCTTAAGAAGAGACTGACCGACGCTAAAGCAAAGTGGAGAGAAATACTGCTCGGATTTATTTGGGCGTACCGCACAACATCAAAGTCGAGTATGGGGCAACACCGTTCTCTTTAGTTTATGGTGTCGAAGCTCTTATCCCTATCGAGGTTGGGGAACCTAGCCTCAGGTTCCGATACACTACAGAAGAATCAAATCACGAGTCCGTGAAAACGAGCCTAGAATTGTTGGACGAAAGGCGAGAAGCCGCCCTCGTTCGATTGGCCGAACCAAAACAACGAATCGAGAGGTATTACAATCAAAGATCCAATCTTCGACATTTCAAAATCGAGGACTTGGTGCTAAGAAATTTCACCCTCAACACCCGAAATCCGAATGAAGGAAAAATGGTCCAAATTGGGAAGGACCGTATCAGGTCCTCGACATCATCGGTAAAAAATCCTACAAGCTTGGCACGATGAACGGCGAACAATTACCGAACAATTGGAACGTATCTCTCCTAAAACGATACTACTGCTAAGGAACGACCATTTTCCATTTTCATTTATATTTCTAACTAACCATTGCAGGTGTTCAATCAGAAATGACGATGAATCCTTCAACACGAAGTTTTTAGGTCTGAAAGCACGTGTTGCACTCTTTTTACCCTTCGTCCGATTTTGTCTCAAATGGATTTTCCGGCGAGGCTTTTAACGAGGAAACTATTGATCCTGCTAACTTAGAATAATTCAACAGTATCTGAGGCTTCTTTACAATCGACCTCGAATACTGGGGGCATTACCCTCGGGTGTTTGCTTCGTTGCGAGGAAATTACTTCGTAACAGCGGGATCTCGATAGGTAAGAATTTTGTAAGGGAAAACAGTAGAATGAACCTTGCCCATATAGGTTTTTCGAGCCCTGATATCAAACATGTACGCATGTATAACCATCTATTAAGAGAAGTATTTTTCCTTGCCTTAGAAAAGTTTTCTACTTTACAATTTTGTACTATTGATCCATTGTATAAACAGGCTTAAGGGCCGATCATAATTGAAGTTCGAACAACTAACCCCACACTCGGGGACTGCCGTCTGAAAAATAGACGAAATCGAATTATTAAAACTTCAAGATTATAATACCTTTAAAGGCAACCCTCGATTTTTATAGTCCACGGCCACCCCACTCGGGGACTGACACTTCGGACAAGCTCGAAGAGAAATGGGAAAATAAGCTCGGGAGGCAAATACCAAACTAAAAAGGCTACGGCCAAATTAACACGGTTCTGAGATGTCTGAATTCCATAATAAAACAAGCCTTTGAATATTTTCATAAACCGGTTAAAAGGGCTACCCTCTGAAAAATTACAAATGGCTTCGATAATATCAAGCCTCGAAAACTCTAACGAGTACAAAATTGTTCAAACTCTCGAACAATTCCTCACTTCGTGCTAAGGCACTACAGATTTTATACAAATGACAAAAACTCTTAAAGCCGAAAAAGGAAAAAAGCCATAAGCATTGTTTTTACAAAGGCCATATCAGTCTAATACAAAAGCCTAAGGGCCGATTTCTGATTTGAGTTCGAGAGGATCATCCTCACTCAAATAAAACCTAAGAGTTACCTTACTTCGAGTTCGAGCAAGCACTCACTTGATCATTAAAACTATACTAGTTCAGTCAAGTTCCCTAAGCCTCAAACCTATTAATGCAATTTCATAAGGCATAAATGAAACAAAAATTTCATAAGGCATAAATGAAACAAAAATTTCATAAGGCATAAATGAAACGAAAATTTCATAAGGCAGAAAAGAAGTGAAGACAAGACGGAAAGGAAAAAAGATCTTTATTTATATAAATTATTTAAAAGGAAAACGTGGCCCGATCAGGATTCTATACAAAAATTCAAAAAGAAAAATCCTAAGTGCCTAATCTTCCCCAGGAGCAACATCTTCACCTTCGGGGTCTACTCCGCTCTAGGACCAACTCATACTCCCGAAGTCATCGACATCAGGAGAGGCCAATGCTTTGGTTTCGGCTTCAAGCCCTTTGGCATTTTCAATCTCGGCAGTAAGATCGAAGCCACGAGCATGGATCTCCTCGAGAGTCTCCCTCCGAGACTGGCACTTGGCATGCTCGGCCACCCAATACGCTTGAATTTTAGAGGCATCAGCAACTTCCTTTGCTCGAGCTTGAGCAACTTCGGCGTCGTACCGCTAAACGGCTACGATTGCTTCAACATCGTCTGTGGCCGTCTCAGCCTCGGATTTGGCCGTTACAAGCTCCGTGATCAGCTTCTCCCGATCGGAGGTTACTAAACCCAACTGAGTCTGAAACTCTTTGATTTTATTGGTTTGCACCAAGTTTTTCTCTTTCAATCTTTGAAGTTTACTCTCACCCAAGGCTAGTTGAGCTCGAGCAGCCTCTTTCTTTGAGGCAAAATGGTCCATGTTCTGCTTCCATGTTATGGTTTCTGCCTTCACCGCATCTACTTATTCACGAAGTTGCCCGATCATCTCGAGCTTCTATTGGACCTATGAGATCGAACTGTTAGCCGTCACGCCAAAACCGATGCCATAAACTTCTAAGATTTTTATTACCTGCTCGGTCAGGTCGCTTTGTTCCTTCTGAGCCGCAGCTAACTCAGCTCGAAGGCCCTTGGTTTCTTCTTCTTTCTGGTCACTTAGAAGCTTGAGGGTGTTTCTCTCCTCAGTGAGCCCTTGAATTTCGGCCTCATATCATCCCATTTCTCCTCGAGACCTAGAAAAGGCTTCATGATGAAGCACCGAGGCCTACACAATAAAAGAAAAGGAAATAGACAAGAAGAGAAAAACACAAGTATGGAAACTAGTATTGACAAAGGGGTTTGGCGCTTACTCGATTCAAAGCATGTTGTGCCTCATTAAAGAGACACGGTGCTCCCACCTCGTCCATCAGAGCTTGGTCCTCCTCCGTGACCAGGACTTGAAGATAACTAGCCAACCCTACGGGGGAGGCAAAAACTCGTGCATCCACCGAGATCGATATAATGATTTCCCATTTGCACCCCGGATTAACACTGGGGGCCAAAACCTGGCTGGTCAATCTGAAACTCGAATAAGTTCCACCCGAACTCTACCTCGGTATCTCTAAGTCACTAAGGCCAGCAGTATATTTGACCCCAGTGAAATAACCACAGAAAAGGTCCTCCCCTCCGTGGGCTCCTTCTATGTAAGGAGTCTTCATGGTTTGAGCCTCTCGAATTTTATCATCAAAAAATAAAGGGAGTGACGGGGAGTCTCCAATTTCTATTACCCCAAGTGGGTCTCTTGGGACGTTCTCTCCATATCGAGAAGCCTCGAGACTGGCCTCCACAGTCGTTTCTGTCGCCTTTTCACCTAGAAGCGAGGCACCTTCGGTCTTTTCCGGCTCAGGGACTTCACCCAAGTCACCTCCTGAGGACCCATCAGCTCGGGGCAAAATGTTTTTGACTCTTACCAACTCGGCGGCTTTTTCAACCTCGATATTCTTCTTTACTCAGGCCACAAGCCCGGAGTCGTCTTCTTTTTCTTCTTCTTCTTCCTCTGCCTCTCTTAGGAGTTGAACTGACTCCATGGACACGGTAATGATGTTCCTTCTTGGCCTACGAGCCACTATCTTCTTAGGCTCTGACCCCTCAGAGGTCGAGGTCGAGGTCCTTTTCCTCGTGTTCTCCTTTGCCGGCTTCGGAACAGGAGGTGAGGTTTCTTCTTCACCGGATGGCGGCCTCATGACTGCATCTTTTCCGAAACCTGCAAAAGAAGAAATTGAGTAAGTTCAGAGGGATGTTTTAATAAAATCATTATACACATGAAGAAGGCTTACCATGGTTCTTGGCTTCCCACTGGCCTTTCGATAAATCATGTCATGCGCGCTCAATATACGTTGAGGTCGAGACTAGGCTCCTGACCCAGCTCTTGAGATAGGGAACCGCACCCGGCATCCAGGCAGCAGTCACACCAAAAATGTACATCGATAAGAGAAGGTGAAGAAGTGACATTAACATAAAGAACTGATGAATCAGATTTACGTTTCATGTTCCATTTCTCAGGGAACGGCATGCTTTCAGCCGGAATCAGATCCAAGGTATTCACTCGAAATCGACATATCCAACCCTGGTCTTTGTCCTCGTCTATGTTTGAGATGAAAACCTTGGTGGCCCGACGTTGGAGTTTTATCAACCCACCTCGGTAGAGTCGGGGGCTATGTAACCTTATAAGGTGGTTTAGGATGAAAGGAGCCTGTCAATCTTGCTCACGAAAAATTGAAGCAATATAACGATCCTCCAGAAATAGGGGTGGATTTGTCCAGGGGTTATTTGGTACTTTCGGCAGAAATCCACGATGACTAGATCGAGGGGACCCAACATGAAAGGGTAAGTGTAAACACTCAATAACCCTTCCAAGTGGGTAGTGATGTCTTCTTCAGGGGCCAGTATCACCACTTTTTTGTTCCCCCAGTTACAGTCTTTCTTCACTTGTTTGAGGAAATTCTCGAGAATCATGCACATGTATCTCGATATCAGCTCGCATCGACCGGGGACAGATGAGGTTTTCTCGACCTTGAAATCGGAACTACTAACGCAGCCCCCGGGCACGAGCTCCTCCGGGCGTGGCTCCGCCGGTTTTTTCTCGCCGGCCGGCCGAGATGAGGAGGCATTTTTTTTGTGGAACTATTTTGGATTTTTTTGCCATTAGGTTTTGAGGGCAAAGAAGATTGGGGATGATAATATTTGGTGTTTTGAGAAGGGATCAACAAAGGAACTAGAAGATTTGAAAATGAAAAATTTGATATCTACAGAGAGCTTTGAAGATTAAAGCAGAAGAGATTGAAAGTAAAGTTTGAATCAACAGAAAAGAGACCTATTTATGAGTTTCATGGAAACAGTTCAAGATTGTTAGTGGCTGACTGTCAACTGACACACATTAAATACTTGGGGAATTGTACCGACGGGGCATTTCGGTCACTTCTATCGCTTATGTCAAGGTGATGACGTCATAACAAATCGGGGTAAAGATCGAAGACACAATTCGTTTCTTGTCATTACACTCCAAAAACGAGGGGACTAACTGTATACGGTTAAAATCAGGCTCACCCGATTTTGTTGATTAACCGAGACCAGAATGGTGGGCCAAGGATAAGATGAGGTACCGAGCTTGGGATTCGAAGTATCAATCGAGATTGAGACCAGTAATGATCGAGACCAAACAGGATAAACATCAAGCAAGATCGAAGATAGCGTACTAACCGAAAGCCGAGATATTTGTAACCAGTCAAGGATCGTGGAGGTAATCTCGGAACGGATCAAATCAAGAACGGCTATTAAGATAATCATGGAATTTTCTTCTATAATTAGAAATGTACCATAAGTGAAATTCCTCTACTAGATAAAGGGGGTTCTAATCATTTATAATCGTTCAATTCTGGCATATCAAGGCAATACAACACTTTTCTCTCTTAAATTCTCTTATTCTTCAGTTAAGTTCATACTTCTTAGATATACTCCCAGTTGGTTCAAGGGCGATCGAGCTCGAGGGCCAAATTGCATTTTCATACTGGTTTGCTTTGTTTTTCAGTCAATTATTAACGTTAATTATTGTATTTATCAATTTGTGCTAGGTGAAATCACATATCCTTAAAATCACTTATAAGTTTAATTGTTATCTAATTTAATGGGTAATCACCCCTAATATTTTCTTATACATAACTAGTAAAAAATTCCGGCGAAGCGGTGTCCCGTGACACCGCATAAGAGAAGATGTATACGCCCATGCATAGTACTTATCTTAGCTCAGCATGGCTTCATGGAACCTTAGCGGGTATTTCGTATCTACTCGTGCACAACACGAGTGCTTGAAATCTCAATACAGGGTACCTACCCTTGCTCAGCGTGGATACTTGAAACCTCAATACAAGTTTTCAAAATCTTAACAGGGGTTCTGGGAACATCAGCACATGTATCCGCTATATATCTACTCGTGTTACGCGCGGGTACTTGAAATCTCAGCACGAGTTCTTAGAACCTAAATGCATATACTTAGAACCTCAATACAAGTATTTGACACTTACCCGTTCTCAGCACGAGTACTTGAAATCTTAACATAAGTACTTAATACATATATGTGCTCAACATGGGTACTTCGCTGCTCTGATAAATTTGAATTCGAAGTAAATTTACAAGGAACTATCTAGGGTTAGAGAGATACCGAGGAAGAGAGAAAGGAAGCTTCATAAATACAGTTGTGGGCTTACGAGCCCAATAAAAGGAAGTAAATGAAAATAAAGGAGGCCCAACTAAGTAACATTCTCCTTATACAACTTAACACCCCCCGGCAAGTTGGAGGGTGAAACAACCCCCAACTTGTGAAGATGAAGATGATGGGCAGCCCCAACCAAAGGCTTGGTGAACATGTCAGCCAACTAAGTACCACAGGAAGTGTGAAGCAATTAAAGCAACCCCTCATTCAGCTTGGTGCGAACAAACTGGAAGTCTAACTCAATATGCTTGGTGCGTTCATGGAAGACAGGATTCATGGCAATGTGAATGGCAGCCTGATTATCACAAAACAAACGAACAGGAGAAGAAAGAAAAATGCCAAGGTCAGAAAGAAGTCTACAAATCCAAGTTATCTCAGCAGTGGCCTTGCTTATGGACCTATATTCAGCTTCAGCAGAGGACAATGACACTACATATTGTTTCTTGGATTTTCAACCCACAAGACTGCCACCCAGCAATATGCAAAACCATACCAATAAATTTCCTACTATCTGGACAAGCACCCCAATCACTATCACAATAAAGACTAAGAGATAGATCAGAAGAGTTGTCATAGAAGATACCAAAATCAGGAGTACCCTTAAGGTACCGGAGTAACCGTAAGGCAGCTTGCATGTGAGGAATGCAGGATTTCTGCATAAACTGGCTCAAATGTTGCACGACAAAATAAATGTCATGTCTAGTATGTGTTAAGAAATTGAGCTTACCCATGAGGCACCTGTAATTATCTGGGTTAGGCAAGGGATCACCACAATCTGCCTTCAGTTTCTCATGCATTTCAAGAGGAGACACCATAGAAGAGCAATCAGAAGAGTGAAACTCTAAGAGCAAATCACAGACAAACTTCTTCTGATGAAGCAATACACCATTCTTAGAATACAAAACATCAATATCCAAGAAATAATTGAGTTTTCCTAGGTCTTTAATCTTGAATTGATCATGGAAAAACGCTTTGACAGCAGCAATTTCACACAAATCAGTCCCAGTAATGATAATATCATCAACATAGACTACTAAAATTACCAAATCATCACCAAAGTCTTTAGTAAACATGGAGTAATCATTTAGGGAATGAACATACCCTCTAGAAGACAAAGAGTGAGACAATTTGGCATACCATTGTCTTGATGCTTTCCTTAAACCATATAAGGATTTCTTTAGTTTGCAAATGAGAGAAGTAGAAGAAAATTGGGATGGAACAGCTTGTGTGGAAGAAGAAATAGATAGACTAGGTGGAATTTTCATAAACACTTCTTCATCTAAATCCCCATGTAGAAAAGCATTATTAACATCTAGTTGAAACAAAGGCCAATTTTGTTTAACAGCTACAGCAACTAATGTTTTCATAGTGGACATTTTAACAACAGGTGAGAGAGTTTCATGAAAATCTATACCCTCAACTTGTGTGTCACCCCTCACCACAAGTTTAGCTTTATATCTTTCTATACTCCCATCAGCTTGTACTTAATTTTATATACCCATTTGCAACCAATTGGTTTCTTGCCTTTGGGTAATTCAACTATATCCCAAGTTCCATTTGCCTCCAATGCCTCAAACTCTTTTATCATAGCTTCCTGCCACTCAGGGATAGCTATTACCTGAGAATAGGTATTTGGCTCAAAGACATGAGGTTCACTAGAGGTAGTGATAATAGATGAATTTGTAGATCTGGAGCAAGTAGATGGGATTGTGCATATATAATTTTGCAAGTAAGTAGGAGTATTATAAGGTCTAGAGGATCTCCTTAAAGGAGGAAAATCATATTCAAGGTTGTAAGGAGGAAGTACGGATTCAGGTTGGGGAGAAGAAGTTAAATCAGATTCAGGGTTGTAAGGAGGAAGGCAGATTCAGTTTGTGAGGAAGAAGGTAAATTAGGATAAGAAGAAGAGCCAGGAGGGGAGAATGAGATATCCCCAGGCACTGTAGGATTAGGGGAAATTCCAGGATTAGGAAAGGGATTAGGTAGTTCAGGTTGTATATGAGAGAAGTAATCATGAGATGAAGTTAAGTTTACTTATTAGTGTGATCAAAACAGGCAGAAATGAAAAAAAATTCAGAGTAGGAGAAACATAATCACATTTAAGAAAAGGGAATATATGTTCATGAAATACAAAATCTCTAGAAACAAAACAACTTTTATTCTGCAAGTCATATAACTTGTAGGTTTTCTTTCCAAAGGGATATCCTAAAAATACACAAGGAATACCTCTAGGTTGTAGCTTATCTCTATGAGTTTTTGGAACAGTGGAATAGCACAAGAAACCAAAAGCTCTAAGATTGGAGTAAGTTGGGAGTTTGTTATATAGGACCTCATATGGGATTTTGTCCTCTAAGACACTAGAAGGAAATCTATTAATCAAGTATGTTGCAGTTAAGACACAATCTCCCCAAGAATCTAATGGGGAGGACATATTGGAAAAGAAGGGCTCTGGCAGTCTCCGGAAGATGTTTGTGCATCCTTTAAACAACTCCATTCTGTTGTGGTGTATGAGGACAAGTGGTCTGATGTAAAATTCCCTTTTCAGAAAAGAATTTGGACCCCACAGTGTTGGATCCTAATTCTAGGGCATTATCACTCCTCATAGTTTGAGCATTAAATTGAGATTGGGTTTCAGTCATAGTAATAAAGGCTTTTATAATGACAAAGGCATTGCTCTTGGCTCCCATCAGATGGGTCCAAATGGCTCTTGAAAAATCATCAACAATGGTTATAAAATATTTGTACCATGTATATGTAGGTGAATGATAGGGTCCCCAGGTATCAATGTGTATCAACTGGAAAGGTTTGGTGGTTTGGATACTACTATCAGGAAAGAGTAATCTACTTTGCCTAGCTAGAGGGCATATTGGGCAAAAGGATTGCTTAGAAGACAACAGTAACCCAAGCTTAGGAATATGTTTCATTCTAGAAAAAGGAACATGCTAGGTCTATAATGCCAAACCACATCCATTTTATTTATGTCGGTCAAATTTACATCAGTAGTCACATGTCTCTCATCAGAAGCAGTTACATTTACATTTGTAATAGCCTTTACAACTTTATTTGTTTCAGGTAAAGCACAAACAGGAGAAACAAAAGAAGAATTATCAATATAAGAAGAGGTGGATGTGGCACTATCAGAAGCAACAGGAGGTAGGAGAAGCTTGTAGAGATTGTGATCCAGTTTACCAAGAACCAGAGGCATCTTCAAAGAAGGGGTTGTATAGCACAAAGAGTTCTGGTAAACATAACAATTCCATTGTATTGATCTAGCAATTTATGTACAGGTATGAGATTTTATTGGAAATAAGGAACATAAAAAACATGATGAATTGTGAAATTTGGGAATAAGGTCAAAGATCCCACTAAATGAACTTTCACTTTATAGCCACTGGGAAGAGAAACTAGACAAGGCACTGGTAGAGATTGTAAGTCAAAGAGTATGTCCTTATGTGAAGTCATATGATCAGATTCTCCAGAATCTATAATCCAAACAAAACTATCTACTTGTGAAAACATACATTACTTGAGCAAAATACCTTCTGATAACACCTTACCAGCAAAGTTAGCAGAAGCCATAAGAGCGGGAGTAGAGGAGGAATCAGCAGAAACATGGGGTTGTTGTAGCATCATCATCAGCTGGGAGAATTGATCTTGTGTGAGACCAGGAACCATTGAAACAGTACCATTTGACAGACTTAGAACTCATACTAGAAACCACACTAGCAGGAGGACCAGGAGAATTGACTTCAACATGAGCTCCAGTCTTTCTACTTCCAGGCCTCTTTGTAAATTTGAAATTATGAGGATACCCATGCAGCTTGAAACACTTATCAATAGTATGACCTGGTTTCTTACAATACTTGCGCACAGGTGATTTTTTAGCATCAAAATTGACTCTGGAGGGAAACCCTTGTTTGGACACTCCAGCATTGAAAGAAGCAGATGTAGGGAGAAACTGAGGAAAGGTAGAAACCTGCCTCTGCTTCTCATCTGACAACAAAATACTGTAGATAGTGCTCATAGAAGGGAAAGTTTTAATCATAAATATGTTACTCCTAGTTTGCACATATGTATCATTGAGACCCATCAAATATTGATACATATTTCGGACATCATCATCCTTCTGATAATCAAATTTAAAACCACATTTGCTGCAAGACCTGACTCTACTAATTGACAAAGCATCAATTTCATCCCATAATTGCTTTATATTATTGAAATAGGAGGCAATATCAAGAGAGGCTTGAGAGATGTGAGCTAATTATTTTTAAGCGTAAATACTCTTGTCGCATCTGCCTAACCATATCTTTCCTCCAACTCACTCCAAATAACTTTGGCAAGTTCAGAGTACTCAACACTACGAGCAATGTCTTTGGACAAGGAACTGGTTAACCATGAGACGACTAAATCGTTACACCTCTGCCACTGTCTCGCCAAGGGAGAACTGTCAGGAGGTTTCACTAAGGATCCATTTATGAAACCCAATTTATTTCTAATAGACAGCTACAAGAATAGTTTGTCTCCAACTCCCATACCCAGTGCCATCAAAAAGCACAGGAACTAGTGAAGACCCTTAAACGTCATACGGATGCACATAGAAGGGATGACATGGGTGAGTATAGTCATCCTCATGAAACACAGAACGAGAAGATGTAGAGCGACCAGTAGGAAACTCAGATGGAGAACTATTGTCATTTGTCATTTTTATACACAATCAACAGAAAATCTACACATGCAATAAAAGAGAAAGTGATTAGGGTTTCCAATTTCCTTCGCAACTGGAAGGAACAACGGTCTTCTATAGAGAAACGAAGACGAAACCACGTCAAAACCCTAGCTGAAGCGTACCGGTGCAGAAATCTCCAAACCCTAGGTTGAGAAATCTTCCTCTAAAATTTTGATTCACTTTGGTTGAAGAAAAACACGAACAATCTCTACCAGAAAAACACACAAATTTAAGCTTTATCACCGGATAAAATCAACGAAAAATTTCAAAAGAAGACAGATCGCCGCGGAAGAACAAAACTCCGTCGAAAATGTTCGAGGGTAACATCGATCGACTTGTAATCACCCGATCTAGCTAGATCTGGGCTCCGATACCATGATAACATTTGAATTTGAAGTAAATTTACAAGGAAGTATTAAGGGTTAGAGAGGTACGGAGGAAGAGAGAAAAGAAGCTTCTAGCTTCTGTCTTTAGAAAAGCTAAAAACCCAAAATGAAAATGTTCAATTACACATACACTATATGGGCTAAAAGCTAAACTGACCCAATGACTGAAACAAACGAGTTCATAAATACAACTGTGGGATTTTGGGCCCAATACAAAGGAAGTAAATGAAAATAAATGAGGTCCAACTAAGTAACATTCTCCTTATACAACTTAACATGCTCAGCACAAATACTTGGAACTTTAGCACAGATTCTCAAAACGTCAGCACAATTTGGACCTGCAAGTATTTGTACAACAGTACCAAACTGGTAACTGGTAGTAAGAACTTGAATGATTTGAAAAGATACTACTGCCTCCGTCTCATATTATGTGTGTCGCGCCCCCTTTTTCCCCTCGCGGAATCGTGTTTTGACATTTTGGGACAACTTATTTCGTTTTGGGATGGGGTATGGAATTTGAAGAGTCGCCACCTAACGGATTAAGGTGCGTTAGGGCACCTAAAGCAAATAACTCATAAACCGGTTTACTTTACCAGAGATTGGGTAAGGGCTCGAAATTACCTTGAGGGGAAGGTGTTAGGCATCCCTCGAGGTCCGCAACGGTAGGTCCCGACCAAACTTAATCTAAGCGAATTAGTCCTTAAAGAGAAATAAAGCCATTTAAACAAATAAAAATCATTCAAAACGGAATTTAAAGGGGGGTCCTAGGTTTATTAGCCTATAGGATCACTTATGTTCGATACTCGGTAACCTTCCTCAAATAGAGGTGTTACGCTTAGCATTAACGCACAGGTCATCATATCCTTTACTACCCAATTACCCTCCCCTTAATTATTATCTAGCGTTCTAATAGCTGTTGATACCCAATTTTTCCCTAAAATATTTTTAAAATGCATATATACTTCAAAAACCATGCATTAGCATCAATAATTTTTTCCATAATTTCTGCATTTTTAAGGGATTTTTAATTAATTTATCCTAGTATTTTGTTATATAAGTAATTACTAATTTCATCACAAATAATTTTATAACAATTTTATGACCCAATTTCACTACTTATATTTATACTAAGCCTAATTATTTTATAAATAGCCACATTTATATTTTTGGGTTTTAATTGCAATAATTTTGCAATAATAGCCCATGCATGCATTATTACATTATCTCACCAGAAAATAGCTTTTTATATTTTTATAATGTTGAGTAATTATTTTAAATCATTTTATGCATGAAAATCATTTGTATAACCTGTTAATTATTTTTATAAATTATTTTATCAATTAAATTGAGTATTTAACAAATAGCCTCTTAATTTCATCAATTTTCAGACCTAACCCCTAAATATTAGCCTAAAACCCCTTTAAAACCAGCCCAAACCCCTTAAGCCCAATTTGTATCTACCCGACCCAAACCCTCATCAAATCGTGGAAGATCAACGGTCCACGATTAAACTTACCATTTTAATTCAACCAACCCTAACCCCCCTCTTCATTCCTCTCATTATGCCGTCACCCTTTTCCTTCACCATTCTAATTCTCTCTCAACTCACCCTAACCCTAATCGCCGCCACCAGGTAGAACCTCCCTTCTATGGTGTTTCCGTGCATTCTCTAACCACCACCGGTCTCCTATACTCCATGGTTGTTTGATTTCATGAGTCCTTGAGAAAACCTCAAGGAAATCCAACCTGTTCTCGTCTAGAATTTGTTTACCGGCCTGTCTCAGGCCGCTTTCCTTTGTAAGTATGGATTTCCTCTTGCTTTTAGTTTGAATCTGTGGGTTTTTACCGATTCTCTTCATCTCCACTATTTTTTGGGGAAAAACCTAGTTTCACTACTATTCGATTCTTCTCAGATTGTTATAGACCTGAGGTGATTCGAGTATTATTGGGAGTTTTCCTTTAAAATCTCTTGTTTTACTTAACTGTTTCAATTTTTAGTTACTCTTTCTAAAACTAGGGTTCTTCCCAGACTTTCGTCAAAGGTTTTTACTTTCAAATGCTTAGTCTGTTCATCTCTTTACATATATGTATGCTCGAACTCTAAAATGTCTCTGTGTGTTACTGATTTCTTCAATTTTGTTTCAACGGTGTGTTTATCTCTGTGAACCAGTCACATGAACTTGTTCTGTTTAGGGACTTAAACGATTTTCCCTGTCCAAAATCCATATTTTGTGAGATTTTACTTGATTGACTCATGTTAAGGATCCGAACGATTTTATTTCTTGTTAAAATCAGAACCCTTTGGGATTCTTACTTGGTTGATTTCTATTTAAGGGTTCAAATAATTTTTCCTATAAAATCAGTACCCTGTGAAGATTTTTTTTACTGATTGTTCCGTTCAATTGCCCCGTTAAAATCAATGTGATAGGATTGTTACTGGTTTCCTTGTTTGTGACATGTTTCCCTATTTTACTTGCCTTAAGTAGTGGACGGTAGTTTGGGGATTTTTACCAAAAGTGAGTTTGGTCGGGACGCACTGTTGTGGATCTCGAGGGGTGCCTAACACCTTCCCCTCGAGGAAATTTCAATCCCTTACCAATCTCTGGTAATGTAAACCAGTTTCATGAGTTACTTGCATTAGGTGCCCTAACGCACCTTAAATCCGTTAGGGGTGACTCTTTAATTTCCATACCCCTTTCCCAAAAAGGGAAAAGGAGTTGTCCCAAAATATCGAAACCCGATTCTGCGAGGAAAAAGGGGGCACGACAATAGCATCGTACCCTATACGGCATTACCCGTCCTTTACCTATGGTCCTGGAGGTTCTTAGGGCCTATATTTAAGGTGGTTCTAGACTCACCTATGGTACTTAAAAGGATAAAATTAGGCGTCAAACAAAAGCAAATTGTACTATCACATAAGGAACAATTAAAGGGCTCAGATTTACCTCCACAAGTAAACAAAAAATTGCACGCCTCAAACAACAGTTTTAAACAATTTAAAGTCCTATAGCATGATATCTAGATGAGCACAAAGAAGAATATGCAGTATTTTATTAAGACGATGCAGTGAATACCTAATCAGTTTGCCTACTGATATTATTACTTACTGGATCTGGGCAGTTTAAAAGTAGTCAAACAAACACAGTTTTAAACTTCAGAACTTTAATCAACCTACAAGTCTGCCTAGATGATAACTGGGCAGGATCCTATAGACATAGTATCTAAGCGTGAATCAGATCATAATAATAAACTAGCGATTGATTTATAACAGGCAGGTTTTTAACTGTTTAGACTCTATAGGCATGTTGTATATGCACTGAAAAATGATAACAAGCATTACTTCAGGACATATAAACACAGAATTTGATTTTACATATTTATCTCTACAAACATGATATCTAAGTGTCAAACTATTTTTATACTTATTCCTTATAGGCATAACGGTTAATTCATGAAACTGATTTTTATATGTTCCTCCTATAGGCATCATATCTAGGCGAATAAAGTTGTCAGCCAGTTTTCAAGAAAATTCAACAAGGGAATTCCTAGGGACGTGATTTCTAATGCACACATGATGGTTTGAGAACATGATTATTAATGCAGAATTGGTAAATGACCTAGAAGCAAGATTTCTAATGCAAATGTGAAATACAGGATTTCAAAGAATGAGACAAGCCCTATAGACATGCTTTCTAGTGCATATAGATAATCATAAAAATCCTATGGGAATGATCTCTACCCGATCCCCACAAAGTTATATATAAAAGTCCCTCCCAGTTTTATTAATAACCCCAATATCTGTTTTTACAAGAATTATTATTACAGACCAGATATAAACGAATTACAGAATGAAATTACTATGCTATAGGGAGCCTAAATAGGCCCAACAATAAACCTGGAAGTCAGGACTTCAACCAAATCTGAAGTATGCCAGTATCTCATAGTACACCAAATGGTCTTCTGGTGTGTCAAACTTCCCAAGGGCCTCAGGGACCCGGGGCAATACTCACACCAGAAACCCTTTTTAAAATAAACAGTTTTGTGAACAAGTTTGGAAAAGCTAGCCCCAGTGTGTCACAGTTCAGAGGAGTCACATGGATTCCTTGGCAGTGCTCACACTGGAGGGGCAGGACCCTAGATATCTAAGAGTAGGAGTTGAAAATAGTACATAAAAATAGGAGATAGTTTTAAGAAAACAGCTTGGTTTTTTTAGAAGTAAATAGGAACAAACAGAGTCATTTCAGCACTTTGAGTTCAAACAAAGATTCCAGCAGTCAAACAAATAGACAGAACAAGATCACAGTTACTTTAAACAAGATTTCACATTGCCTAGGATTGACTTAGTTTATCTCTAGGTGAGAATATAGCATGCTGGGGTAAGAATAATGATCAGACAACTACACAGAGGAAGGTAGCAGGGGTTGGGAGCAAAGAAGTCAGGAACACATAAAACAGGACAAACATGAAGGCATGCTAGTTGAGAAACAAGTGGATAAGTATCATGGATCAAATAAGAACATGCTAGAGTGTATGAACCATACTGACATGCTGGACAAGACAATTTCATGAGAGTTGAGGCAAGCTAGTTAACAGAGACATAAAACAGGCAAAGGCAGGTTGACAGACAAATTACATAACATACTGAATAGGACCTAATGACAGAGATGGACATGCTGGTTAAGAGCAATAAACAGGAAAGACATAGGCCTACTACACAGAAGTAGTCATGCTAATTGAGATCAATAAACAGGAAAGACAGGAATTTAACTACGCAGAAATAGTCATTCTAACTAGACAGTGTTGCAAATATAAGTAACAGAAAGGTTTGAATAAGAGCAAGAGTTTGTGTGTGTGTGTGTGTGTGTTTCTTTCCGAATGTGTTTGTTAAATAAAAATCAGGGTGGGGTTTATATAGCACTTAGCAAAGTAAAACAATTAGGGTAAAGAATAAATTAGAGTTCATAAAACAAGGTAATCAATCAACTAATTAAGGAATTAATTCAATCAATTCACACAAAAGAATCCAAAAAGGACCCCTTAAATTGGGGAGAATCCCTTAACGACTCAAATTGGGATTCAAATAAGGTAAGTGAATCAATTACTGACCGTATAGAAGTCAATTAAATCCCTAAATAAGACCTAATTAGGGCAAGTAGTACTAATTAAAGTCACAAATAAGGAAAATAAGTAAAATCACATAGAAGCACTAATTTTAACAGGAAAATATAATTCGAACCCTAAATAAAATCAGTCAATATATATTAATTGATATCGATAAACAATAACGGGAAAATATTGAAGTGATTATTGCAATAAGCAGAAATACCTAGGGTTAGTGCATAGAAATGAGAAACGATCGAGCAAATAAATAGAATCAAGGTTAAATGCTTAAAAACTTGGTATTTTGCAACAACTTTAAAAAGATGAAACCTTAGCTTTAGAGAAGATAAAAAATCGATCAATAGTAAGGAAACACAGGAAGTTTTAAATAAAAATGACAAAAGAACTTAAGAATATCTCAGATCTACAAGAATCTGAACAGATTCAAGTAGTATAAGATTAGGGTTTTTAAAAAAAATGACAGAGATGAAAGGAATCTGGTTTAAAATCATAGATTCGAGCCATAAACACGGAGAAAATATACTCACAAACGGAGATGGCCATAGGTAGGCCTACGAAACGGTTTTGAACAAAATCTGGGTGTAATCTCTTCGAGATTCCTTTCATAAATCAACATAATACAACAACCAGAAGAGGTGAGAGGCCAGCAGGAGCCGAAAATTATAGAGAAATCCCATAGAACGGGGGTTTTTCGGTGACGGCGGCTAGGGTTAGGGTGAGTGTTTGAGAGAGAAGAGGGGAAGTAGAGATTCAGGGACGACGGAATTAAGAGAAAATGGGGGTGTTAGGGTTTGGGTTAGATTAAAAAAGGAAAGGGGTAACGTGAACCGTTGATCTTAGAGATTAACGGCTACGATTAGAGAAGGTCGGGTAAGAGTTATTTAGTTTGGGCTGGGGCGGATTGGGCTAGGATTTTAAGTAATTGGGCTGGTATAATCAGGTTAGGTCCGAAATTAAAATGAATTCAAAGGGCTATTTGTTAAATGCCCAATTAATTAATAAATAAATTTGTAAAAATAATTAATAAATCATATTTTTACAAATGATTTTCATGCATAAAAATGATTTTAAAACAATTACTTGATATTATAAAAATATAAAAAGCTATTTTCTGGAGAAATAAGGTACTAATGCATACATGGGCTATTATTGCAAAGTTATTACAATTATAACCTAAAAAATATAAATGTGGCTATTCATGAAATAATTAAGGCTTGGTATAAATATAAATGATAAAATTAAACCATAAAATCATTATGAAACCATTTGTGAGGCAATTAGTAATTATTTATATAAATAAAATATTGGGATAAATTAATAAAAATCCTTAGAAAAATGCAGAAATTATGAAAAAATATTAATTGATGCTCATGCATTGTTTTGAAGCTATATATACGTTTTAAAAATAATATAAGGAAAAATTGGGTATCAACAGCTGCCCCTCTTTACCCGGGAAGGATGAAAGAGTTAACGGGTAAAGATATGATAGCCAATTTTGACCGAGTAGGGTGAATTGAGAGGCATAGGCCGCACTCTGGTGTCCGAGCTGCCTACATATCCCTGGTTTTATAGGAATCAGGTCGTGTGTAGATCTGGATTCACCGGTGGAATATACCTATGAAGTTATCCCAAGAACGGACACAAGGTTTTGGAATAGGTGAAATGGTTGCGGTGAGCGGTCGGGTTTGAAGTAGTATGAAGGGCATGGAGCGGGACTGCTCCTGTCGGGATAATGGTTGCTTATCGGGTTACCTGCAAATAAGAGATGTACTACAAGCATATATTTTTACGTAAATTTAAACATGATGCAAATTCCCTTCAGACCATGAGAATTGTCTTTGGACGGTTGAGGATGACGTCTTTAGACCATGATGTCTTGGGCCATGAATTGTGCATTATGGGATTCGCATGCCATGAGATTATGTTCTCGGGCCATGAAAATGGTGCCTCCGAACCATGAAGCCTTTGAATAATGATATGCAAGTTCGAGAGATCCTCAGGCCATGGCATGGTGTCTTCCGGCTATGAGGATGGTGCCTTCAAACTATGACGTCTTCGGAAAAGTCGGCGATATTTCAGCCCATGAGGTGCAAAGACATGATGCTAGAAGAGACAAGACAGGGCATAGTCTTGTATGAATTTGAGGTCAAAGCTTAGCCCGAAAGAAGAGAATAGGTAATGTCAGAGAGACAGTGCTTAGTCTCGTGCGAGGTTTGGGATAGTGCTTAGTCCCATGCAAATTGAAGGCAGTGCTTAGACTTATGCAAATATGGAGGCAGGGTTTAGCCTCATGCAAAATTGAGACAGAGCTTAGTCTCGTGCAAAGTTCGGGACAAGGCTTAGTTCCATGCAAGGTGAAGGCAATTCTTAGCCTTATGCAAATATGGAGGCAGGGCTTAGCCTCATGCAAGATTTGGGGCAGGGCTTAGTCCTATGCAAAGTTCAGGACGGTGCTTAATCCCATGCAAATTGAAGGCAGTGCTTAGCCTTATGCAAATGGAAAGGCAGGTCTTAGCCTCATGCAAGATTCTGGACAAAGCTTAGTCCCATGCAAAGAGAAGGCAATCCTTAGCCTTATGCAAATAGAGAGGCAGGGCTTAGCCTCATGCAAGATTCGGGACAGGGCTTAGTCCCATGCAAGTTTGATACAATGCTTAGTCTCATGTAGACAGAAGGCAGAGCTTAGCCTTATGCAAACAGGGAGGCAGGCTTAGCCTCGTGCAAATTTGAGACAATGCTTAGTCTCATGTAGATGGAAGGCAGAGGTTGGCCTTATGCAAACAGGGAGGCAGGGCTTAGCCTCATACAAATTTGAGACTTAGTCTCATGCAGATGGAAGGCAGAGCTTAGCCTTATGCAAATAGGGAGGCAGGGCTTAGCCTCATGCAAGATTGAGACAGATCTTAGTCTCATGCAATGAACAAATAATAGATGATGCCAGAGTATTTCTTAGCTGGAAATAAGTTCGGTATCCTTGTTGTTATGAAGACTGTGATTCCAAGGTATGCATATTCCTTGTTCCTGCATTCAAAGAAAAATCGTGAACTCTGTAAGGGGGAGGTCGGTTCGTGCCTCCGTCGGCTTGCTTGTCTTGCTTCGCTCTGTCTGAAGATCCTGTCCAAATTATCGGGGTAGCATTTGTTAAACAGAGATTCTTTCAAAAGCAGGCATGCATGGTTTTCGAAGACATAGTAAAATAGAGTTTAGAACTTGGTTAGATGAACCAGTGACTGTGAAACGATCAAAGACATTGAGACTGCTTCTGCCGTAGAATTTTGAGAGTCCTCCTCAAAATTCTGCCCCAGCTAACTGAATAACGGTTCTGACTGCTTTATATGTTGCGATTTGCTGAACTTGCTTCGAAATTTTGAGGGTCTTCCCCAAAATTCTGCCCCAGTTTCTGATTGTGGGGAAAAATAGAAATTTACTAAATTGTAACCGAACCCACAGATCTGCCTATGTATCCCCTCTTAAATGGGAATCAGGTCGAGCGTAGTTCAATTTACATCATATGCGGAAAACATAAACAATTTACATATTATATCGCTTGACTGCATCTGAATTAATTGGTTTTGGCCAGACTTCTCCGTCCATTTCTGCGAGTATGAGGGCTCCTCCTTTCAGTACCCTGTGAACCATGTAAGGACCTTGCCAGTTGGGAGAGGACTTCCCTTTGGCTTCATCTTGATACGGGAAGATCTTCTTCAACACCAGCTGCCCCGGTGTGAACTGTCTCAGCTTAACTCCTTAAAGTTGCCCGTGACATACTGCGTTCATCCTCTTTCCGTCTATGAGGGCTAGCTGCTCATAACAGCTCCTTATCCATTCTGCATCGCTGAGCTCATCCTCTTGTATGATTCTCAAGGAAGGAATCTCCAATTCGACGAGAATAACAACTTTAGTACCATAAACCAGCAAGTAAGGAGTTGCCTTAGTTGATGTGTGGATTGTGGTACGGTATCCCAATAAAGCGAACGGTAGCTTCTCGTGCCATTGTTTGTGATTTTCTACCATTTTCCTCAGTATCTTCTTGATGTTTTTGTTGGTGACTTCCACAGCTCCATTTATTTGAGGTCTATATGCTGCGGAATTCTTGCGATTGACTTTGAAAGTCTCACACAGGGATTTCATCAGATCACTGTTGAGATTGGCGGCATTTTTAGTGATGATGGACTCTAGAACTCCAAACCGAAAAACAATCGGGTCGCGGATAAAATCCGCAACAACCTTCTTAGTCACAGCTTTGTAAGATGCATCTTCAACCCATTTAGTGAAGTAGTCGATAGCCACTAAAATAAACGGATGCCCGTTTGAGGCTGTGGGCTCGATTGGACTAATGACATCCATTCCCCAGGCGGAAAAGGGCCAAGGTGAGCTTGTTGACATTAAGCTCCTTTGGTGACACTTTTATCATATCTGTATGTACTTGACATTGGTAGCACTTTTGAACATACCGGATGCAATCTGTCTCCATGGTCATCCATAATTAGCCGGCCCCAAGTATCTTTTTGGCCAGGACAAAGCCATTCATATGCGAGTCATAGGTCCCAACATGTATCTCCTCAAGCAATTTAGAAGCTTCTTTTGCGTCGACACACCTTAACAGTCCCAAATTAGGAGTTCTTCTATATAGGGCTCCTCCACTGTGGAAGAAATGATTGGATAACCTCGGAAGCGTGCGTTTCTGAGTATGGTTTACATGCTCTGGGTATTCTCCTTTTGCCAAATACTCTTTGATGTCGTGGAACCAAAGCGTTCCATCCATTTCCTCTTCGACATGAGCACAATATGCCGGTTGATTATGGATCCTTACCGGGATAGGACAATAAAGTTCTTGTCTGGATGTCGTATCATTGATGACAAAGTGGCCAATGCATCGACAAACTCATTTTGAATTCTGGGAACATGCTGAAACTCTACCTTTGTGAATTTTTTCTTTAATTCCTGTACATGGTGCAGATATGGAAATATCTTGGAATTCTTGGTAGCCCATTCTCCTTGTACCTGGTGAACAAGTAGATCTGAATCGTCGATTACCAGCAGTTCCTGAATGCTCATGTCAACAGCAATGTTGAGTCCTAATATTCAAGCTTCGTATTCCGCCATGTTATTGGTGTAAGGGAATCTGAGTTTCAGCAGATACCGGATAGTGCTGACCAGTTTTCGATACCAAGACGGCTCCAATGCCGACTCCTTTGAAGTTTGCCGCTCCGCCAAAGAACATTCTCCAACCATCATAGGCTTCAGCAATGTCTTCTCCTACTAATGATACCTCTTCATCGGGAAAATACTTTTTCTGGGGTTTGTATTCTCCTCCCACAGGGTTTTCATCAAGGTGGTCTGCCAGTGCCTATCCCTTGACTGCTTTCTGAGTTACATAGACAATATCGAATTCACTCAACAAAATTTGCCACTTAGCCAGCTTGCTAGTGGGCATAGGATTCTGAAAGATATACTTCAAGGTATCCATTCTCGATATGAGATATGTTGTACAGGCACAAAATTAATGCCTCAGCTTCTGAGCTATCCAGGTCAAGGCACAGTAGGTTCGTTCCAGCAGAGAATACCGTGATTCTTAAGGTGTAAACTTCTTACTCAGGTAGTAGATGGCATGTTCTTTTCTTCCTGTCTTGTCGTGCTGCCCCAGAACGCAGCTGAAAGCTCCATCTAGCACGGCAAGGTAAAGTAGTAGTGGTCTACCTGGCTCTGGCGGGACCAAAACTGGCGGTTGTAAACATATAATTTTTGACCCTCCCCGAGATTTTGCACATTTTAGCGCATAAATACTTAGTTTAGGTCTAATATCGCTATTTTAACTAGTTTTGACTCTTTTACTTTATTTTATCACAAAAAAAAAAAGAAAATCACAAAATAATTTCATTAATTTTTTGTAGTTATACGATTTTACTAGGATTTTTTATTTTTCTTCTACTCTTATTTTTATGTAGTCTTGAAATACCAAAAATATAGAATTATGTTTGCATTCCATAGTAGTAGATTTTATTTTCAATTGTTAGGATATCCATATTCTTGAGTGGCTTTTGTATCCGTACTCACTTTTTGTGTCACGTTTTAACTTATACTCGCTTTGTAAAAAAAATTACACCCGTACCTACTTTTGCGCATAACTTCAGCATGCGGGGCTGAGGTAGCAAAGGCAATCACGCAAAATTTCAGCATTCTAGTAGATGGGCCTGAAGTAGCTTGCGAATTTCAGCTCTAGAGAGAGTTGAAGTTCTCAAGTTATAAAGACAACAACTTCAGCATACGGGGCTGAAGTTCTCCAGTTATAAAGACAAAAATTTCAGCATACGAAGTTGAAGTTCCCCAGTTATAAAGATAACAACTTCAGCATACGGGGCTGAAGTTCACAGACAACTTTTCTTCTTGAAAAGAGGGGGAACTCCTCCCTTCACCAGGAACGACCGCCACCCTAACCCCCATCTTCACCTTAGAGCCTCATCCACCTCCAACACCCAACGCCGCACCGCCCAGCCTCCGCCGCTATGGCCGCCGGATAATTCCTCAACGCCCAGCGACCAACCTTTCATCCCTCACATCTCAGCCACACACTCCATCAAAATCGACACCTCTGCTGCCCTAAAATGGAATTTGATTGAGGCCGGCTTGAGTTCGTTGGAGTTGAAGTTCGTTTGTCGTTCGGGTTCCGTCGGAAGTTCGCGGTTTCTGTCGCAGATTTTGAGCATTCTCAGTCAAGTTTGTGGCGTCGGATTCAGTTGTAACTGCTGGAATTTTTCTCTTGTTTATTAAAAGAAGAATCGCATCGGAGGTCCATACTCTTATTTTAAGTTAATTCATCTCCATGTGTTGTTATGTGATATTAAGCACGGTATTGTCCCTTTGAGTTTATCCGAGTCTGTTAATATTGCAATCTAGTCCTAGCGTTTATTTCTAGTGGAGATGTGATTTTCTGTTTACTTACCTGAGGGTCCATATAGGATTTAGAATACTTAGTTGTTTCATTAATGTCTTAACAAATTTAAAACACTCTGTTAAATGGAGAAGGCATCCTCGCAGAACTCTTTATTAAAAAATGATCTTGAAGTTAGATGTTCATATGAATTAGTGTTTAACAATAACAAGTCTAGTAACGTTAGTCATGAGTTCCTTTTTGGTGTAGTTGATATGAAAATCCCATAGTTAGTTTTATCTTATTTCCTCTTTTCATTTTTCTCTTCTTTTGATTTCCTTCTCGCCGTTCAGATCCATAGGAACCATCTTAGAGTATGAAATTCACGACGGGCCAATATCGTGTTTAAGTCGCTTGTCTTATTATTTTGATATAAATTGCGTATGCATGTTCATGTTTTTCTATTATTTTGCTTTAATTGTCCCATATATATATGTGTGTGTATGGAATTGTTTGATGCGGGGTACAAAGTTGGTTAAGAAAATTTAAGCTTTTAATGCTTCATTAGTTTTGTTACTCCATCGCTAGGAGCATGTTTGGGCCGATCACACTTGGGTAGGCAAATTTTAGGTCTTTTCTTTTATTTTGTTTGAGGTAAGAGGTCGTTCCCTTTAGTTTATATTCAGGGGAATGCCCCGAAGAGTTTGTATATATTTTTATCTGGGGTATGCCCCGAAGTATTTATATTTGGAGGCCGAAAGTAGAACTCGTAGTATTTTTATTTTTATTTTCACTTTCATTTTCATTTTTCTTTCATTAGGTGGGGACGACCTCGAGCCTTTTGTGTGTTTATTTTTCTTTTATGTGTTTATTTTTATCTTAATTTGAATATTTTAAAGCCAACTTGATCATGTACGCAACCGTGACTCTCACGGGACTCGGGGAATGCCTAACACCTTCTCCCCGAGTCAAATGAACCCCGTTACCCGAATCTCTGATGCAATTAGTTTTAGAGTCTAAACGTGTTTCGAAAGAACAAATCATTTCTAAGAACGGTAACCTGGCACACCGAAACCAAATGTCAGGTGGCGACTCCGAAAATCCTTCAAAACGCAATCTTTTTGTCATTTTCTAATTGAAAACCCTTTCGAGCTTTGCAAATCCTATTTTATTTATTTTAAGAGGGTTAGTGAGGTTGTGAAAAAAATGGGTGTGACAACGGTGTTGATAAGTAACCCTTGATTTTGTCAAAAGCCTTTTGAAAATCCTCGGTCCAACTAGTTGCAGCGTCCTTTTTCAACATTTTGAAAATCAGCTCACATACTACTGTGGACTGTGCTATGAAACGGCTGATGTAGTTAAGGCGCCCCAGGAAACTCATCACATCTTTCTTGCTTTTCGGTGGTGGTAATTCTTGGATGGATTTGACCTTCGATGGATCCAATTCTATTCCTCGGCGGCTGACGATGAATCCCAACAGCTTTCCGGCGGGAACCCTGATTGCCCACTTTGTAGGGTTTAGCTTTAGGTTGTACTTCCGCAGTCTGTCGAAGAATTTTCTCAAGTCTGCTATGTGGTTTGTGGCCTTTTTGGATTTAATGATGACATCATCCACATATACCTCGTTTTTTTTGTGTATCATGTCATGAAAGATAGTAGTCATGGCCCTCATGTAGGTGGCCCCAGCATTCTTTAGGCCGAATAACATCATCTTATAACAGTACACACCCCATGGTGTAATGAAACCCGTTTTCTCAGCGTCCTCCTCGTCCATCCAAATCTGATAGTAACCGGCGAAGCAATCCACGAAAGACTGGAGTTCATGCTTTGCACAATTGTCGATCAGAATGTGTATGTTTGGTAGCGGGAAATCATCCTTGGGACTTGCTCTGTTTAGATCCCGATAATCAACATAGACTCTAACTTTCCCGTCCTTATTCGGAATTGGCACAATGTTGGCTAGCCAAGTTGGATACTCAACTACCCTGAGGACCTTGGCTTTTATCTGCTTAGTAACTTCTTCCTTGATTTTCTGGCTCATGTCTGGCTTGAATTTTTTGAGTTTTTGCTTCACTGGCAGACACAATAGATTTGTAGGTAACTTGTGAGCCGGTATGGATGTGCGCAACCCTGTCATATCGTCGTATGACCATGCAAATATATCCTCATATTCCTTCAAGAAATCGAGTGTACTCCTCTTTTTCTGACGGTGACAAATGGATGGTTATGCGGGTTTCTTTGACGGTTTCAGGATTTCCCAAGTTAACTATCTCAGTTTCGTCCAAGTTGGACTTGGGTTTGTTCTCAAAATTCTCTACTTCTCTAACGATCTCTTCAGGTATTACATCATCTTCTTCTTCTGAATCACTGTCCTTTTGTTGTATTGTTTCATTACGTGTCACAGCCATCGGTTCATGTAGATAATAAATAGCAATGCTTGGGTAGTGGGGATAATTAAAAAGGAAAGAAAGAAAAGACAACAAAAGTAACCAAGTCGGTAAGGGTTCCAAGAAGAGTATTTGCAATATCTAAACACATAGTGCAGGAATGTAAATTCGCGTCCTAATTTGGGAGTCTCGTTGTGCCTGAGGTAGGCCTAGCGACAAGTTGATTTGGAGAATTTTAGTTCCAATAATTGCCTCATTTCATTAATGTAAAAGCAGATAAATCTAAAATGACACTAAATAAGATAAGTCACTAATGGCACTTGGCCTTATTACATTTGAAAAGCAGGTAAACCTAATCTACTTGGTCCCAGAAGGACCTTCCCCAGGCTTGATCTTCTTGGCTCTGTCGATCAGGTTCCCCAGGTCGTGCATGCCCAACAGCAGGTATACTCTCGCTAGATGTTTTCCTTCGTTTCCCTCAGCATTCTGGCAGTCGGCAACTCTTTTCCTCGCCTTCCCCTCCAGCTCCATCAGACCCTGCTCTAAATATTCCAGCTTTCCATTAGATTTGATAGCCCTTTGCCTCCATTCATTGATCACCATATCAGTTTTGTGTTGCTCCAGATGCTCGGCCTCGGACTCATGAACCCTTTTTGTGTAGTTTATTGTATTTCACTTGGGCTTCAGCAACTTCGTCTATGACCATGTTTCCTCGACCGATACCCGCCTCAACTACCCATGCTATGATGTCTTCCAATCATGATGCGTAAAAGCGTACATGCGCTGCGTGATACCTGTCTGGCTCGATGGTGTCCCTTTCCACAATAACCTTTAGATGCCACATATGCTGAGCTTCACATTTGTACAGGATGTCGTCATCCTGAAAATCTGCTCTGTAATGACTCATTTTAGAAACTCGCGGTATGACTTGCTTTCTGCCTGTCTGTCTTACAACCCTAATGGGAACATAAGGGTATATGCCCCTTAGCTCGATCAACACCAAGTGTGGAGCGTCCCTACATCTAATGATGAACTCACTGGTAGGGAACCATTCGAACATCCATTGAACCTGGTCCTCAGTCAAATTGTCAAGAAACTGCGCCCATTCTGTAGCGTTTTCCAGTTGAGCAAACCTGTCTGGGATTTAAATAGCATTTTCTGTGTTTATTTGCTGAGTTTCGTAGTCTACATGGTTTCTAATGCATAGGTGAGTTTGGGACAGGAAAATTCACATAAAGAGGGAAGGGAAAGGGTGCACATGTATTAGCAGAATAAAGAATGCTTGAAGACTAATTCACAAAAGCAAGTTCGTTATGGAAAGAGCCTAATATCCCCAACAGAGTCGCCATGTTGTTGCATCCCCTTTTTTCCCTTGCCTTCCCCTCCAGCTCCATCAGATCTTGCTCTAAATATTCCAGCCTTTCATTAGATTTGATATCTTTTTCACTCCATTCATTGATCAGTTCCATATCAGTTTTGTGTTGCTCCAGATGCTCGGCCTTGGACTCATGAACCCTTTTGCGCAGTTTATTGTATTTTACTTGGGCTTCAGCAACTTCGTCTATGACCATGTTTCCTCGATCGATTCTCGGCTCAACTACCTCTGCTATGCTGTCTTCCAACCATGATAGGTAAAAGCGTACATGTCCTGCGTGGTAACTGTCTGGCTCGATGGTGTCCCTTTCCACAATAACCTTTAGATGCCACATATGTTGAGCTTCACATTTGTATGGGATGTCGTCATCCTGAAAATATGCCCTGTAATAACTCATTTTAGAAACTCATGGTATGACTTACTTCCTGTCTGCCTATCTCATAACCCTGATAGGAACATAAGGGTATATGCCCCTTAACGATCAACACCAAGTGCGGAGCGTCCCTACATCTGATACATTCGAACGTCCATTGAACCTGGTCCTCAATCAAATTGTCAAAAAACTGCGCCCATTCTGTAGCGTTTTCCAGTTGAGCAAACCTGTCTGGGATGTATGTCATTCTCTTAGGGTGATGGAAGGCTATACGATCATTCCACGCCCTTCGTGGAAACTCTTGATGATATTGACCCCTTTGGAGATTCTCCAATAACCAAACCTGTAGTAGCAGATTACAACCTTTAAAGTGTTTGAACCCCTTCTAGAAGCGGTCCAAGGCTCGGTAGATGTCATCTATGATCATAGGGAAAATGGTATATGTTTTCCCCTCGATCCCCTCCATTAAGTTCTTGGCTACCATAGCCAATCTAGTGTGAATCTTGTCCCCTTTTCTTAGAAATACTATCATGCCCAGGAAGCAAACAACAAACACAAAAACCCTGCGGTGAATATGGCCCAAGGAAGTGATAGAGAATCCATCATGGAAGATACGATAGGATTTGCTATGACCATATCGTTCATAGAGATAGTGTCACACCTCCTTTTTATACACCCTAAGGGGGTATGGGAGTTTTTTCAATTAAAGTGACATT
>ML355375.1:0-15009 GCA_005239505.1 Nicotiana paniculata
CACAGGTACACTTTGTTGTCGTGTCTTAGCCTCGTCACTACTTCGCCGAGGTTAGGCTCGGCAATTACTCAGTACTAGGGGTGTGCATTCGATTTTGACCCTTATCGGTAATTACTTATCGATTATCGATTTGTACATATGTTTATCGTTATCGTTTCAATAAGATTTCGATTTTTTCGATTTCGGTTTATCGATTTTTGGGGCTTATCGATTCGGTTATCGATTACACCAATAAGAAAATTTGCGGGATTCCACCAATAAGAAAATTTGCTAGCTCTAAGCGATGTTGTCATGTTTAGTACCCTTACTTAATATATGTATACNAGAAACCGAGAAAGGAGGAATTTTCAGTGAAGAAAATTTAAGGTTTCTGCAGTTCAGCTCTAAAGGGGCAGGGGGGTAGGGCCGTAGGGGAAAATCTTGAGGCAGAAGCAGCGTGAAGTCGTGAAGAGGAAAGAAAATAATAGGGTAGGGAAAATTAGAAAATAATAAGGGTAGAGGAAAATGGAAATAATAAGTTAGGGTAAAGAAAACCACGGGNAAAATAACAGGGTAGGGAAAATTAGAAAATAATAAGGGTAGAGGAAAATGGAAAAAATAAGTTAGGGTAAAGAAAACCACGGCAAAAAAAAAAATTTATTTCTTATTGATTTATCGATAAATCGATAAGTGAAGTGGACAAAATCGAAATCGAAATCGAAATCGATAACTCGATAAGAAAATTTTTGGAATCGAAATCGAAATCGATAAATCGATAACAAATAATCGATTCGATTTATCGATAAACCGATTCGAATGTACACCCCTACTCAGTACATTGGGTCAGTTGTACTGATACTACACCTGCACTTCTTTATGTTGTGCAGATTATGCAGCCGGGCCCGGAGGATATCATTAGTGGGAGTGTCTTCCAGCTTATCATAGAGCTTCAAGGTATACCCACTGGCGTTCGTGGGCCTTGGCGTCTCTTCCATCCCTTTTGTCTTCGATTCTGTCTTATTTTTCCTCTAGCTTCAGAGGCAGACATGTATTTCCTTCCAGACTTGTATTTAGCACTCTTATAGACAGTTTGTGAGTTTGTGACTCCAAGTTTTGGGAAAATTTACGCGTTGTTGTATTATGTTGTCCTTATTTAGCTTGAAACCATATTTATTTCCGCTGTTAAATTGTGAACCGTTTAGTTTATCCTATTAAATTGATGTTAATATGCTAGTTTATCTATACACGTTGGCTTGTCTAGCGGGTTCAAAATCACTTCGAGACACCTCCAAAACACTCCCGAGCGCTCGGGGCTGCTAAGAAATCACATGCACTGGCTCAACAACATCCTACGGACCTAACGGTGCGATCAAATCGCCAATATAACATCATATACATCGAATTAAACCTCAAAATCCATGAATTTTATGAAATTTCATAAAGCAACAAATTTTCCATTTCTAGTCCGAAACACGTCAAACGAAATCCATTTTCAACCAAACTTTACAGAAAGCGCTTAGACCATATATAAGACCTGTTCCAGGCGCCGGAACCAAAATACGGGCCCGATACCATCACTTTCTAATAAGATTTCATTTTCAATTTCCTTGAATATTTTCAGAAAACAATTTTACTCAAAAAATCATGTCTCTGGCTTGGGACCTCAGAATTCGATTCCGGGCATACTCACAAGTCCCATATTTTTCTACGAACCCTCCGGGACCGTCAAATCATAGGTTCGGATCCGTTTACCCAAAATATTGACCGAAGTCAAATTTATTCATGTTAATATCAAATCTTAGCATTCTTTTTCACAGAATTTTATATTTAAGTTGTCCGGATACGCGCCCGGACTGCGCACATAAATTGATGCAACTACAAATGAGGTTTTCAAGGCCTCGAGAATACGAAATAGGGTAATAAAACAGGTGATGACCCCTTGGGTCGTCACACTAATGTCCCCTCGTGCAATAAATAAATAACACTCGGCACGGAATGTCCCCTCGTGCATAACCTCACAAACACTCGGAATAGAATGTCCCCTCGTGTAATAAATAAATAACACTGGATACGGAATGTCCCCTCGTGCAATAAATAAATAAAAAATCGGCACTGAATGTCCCTTCGTGCATAACCTCACAAACACTCGGCACGGAATGTCCCTCGTGCAATAAATAAATAAATAAATAAACACTCGGCACGAGATGTCCCCTCGTCCAATAAATAAATAAACACTCGGCATGGAATGTCACCTCGTGCATAACCTCACATAAACAACAATTTAACAAGGGAAATCAACAATAAGAACCATAAATCACATAATTCGTAAATCAACAATAAGAACCATAAATCACAGCATTGGGAAATCAACAATAAGAGCCATAAATCACAGCATTCAGAAATCAACAATAAGAACCATAAATCACAACATCCATAAATCTACAATAAGAACCATAAATCACAACAACCCGGCAAGGGAGTCAACAACGCAAACAATATCATTAATAGTATAAAAAACAATAGAAATCATACCATCCCGGCGAGGGAGTCAACAATGAAAACAACATTATCACGGCAAGGGAAACAACTATAGCCAATCTCGCCTAAATTAATATATTCAACTAAGTCAATTAAGATCAAATATCCAGCAAAGGAATCCAAGAGTAAGTAATTCTAATCTAAGCAGGATGAAATTAACAACCAAGGATTCAAACGTAACAATTACAACTCATAGACAGGTAACATAAGAACATACAAATCCTAAAAGGCCAATCTAGTAGCAAATAAGTCGAGTACGCACTCGTCACCTCGTATACACGGACTACAATCAATAAAGAAGACTCAATCCTAAGGGGTAGTTCCCCCACACAAGGTTAGGCAAGATACTTACCTCAAGGACGACAACCCGGTACTCAAAAATAGACTTCTCGGGTGGAAAGTCACCTGGGCCGCTCACAATCAACTAAACAACTTCAGGATACACATAAAATGTATAAGGAACTATTCCGAATAATAAAGTTTCAATCTTTACAAAATTATAAAAATCGACCCAAAAGTCGACCCTCGGGGGCGTACCTCGGAACCTGACAAATTTTATAAATTACGATTACCCATTCAGATAAGAGTTCACCCATACTAAATTTATCCAATTCCGATAATCTTTTGTCATTCAAATCATGAATTTTCATTTTTGAAGTTTTCTTTCAAAACCCACAACTTCCTCAACCCAAAACACAATTTAAATGATGGAAACAAGAACTAATTCATGAAATATAATTAATTATAGTGAGAACACTTACCCATTAGATTTGTGTGAAAAACCCTGAAAAAATCTCCCAAAACCGAGCTCTAGAAGTCAAGATATGTTAAAAATGGCTTAACCCCAATTCTGAGATTATAAATTATTCTGCCTGGTGCTTTGTTCATCGCGATCGCGAGAATCGAGTCATGATCACGTAGAAGGAATTGGCTACAGGTGTAAGATGTGTTCCGCGATCACGGAGAATCATATGCGATCGCGTATAAAGGGCAGGCTGGCTTCTGCAATCGCAGATGGAGTTATGCGATCGCAGTGAAGGAAAAATTGGGGGTCCAAATCAACACTATGCGATCACAACTTCATCTATGCGATCGCATAGAAGGAAACCAGATGACAGGTTCAACAGTTCAAAAATAGGGAAAATGGACCCGGAACCTATCTGACACACACCCGAGGCCCCTGGGACCCCGTGTAAATGCACAAATAAGTCTTATAACCTAATACGGACTCGCTCAAGGTTCCAAATCACATAAAATAACACTAAAACGATGAATCAAACCAAAAATCAATGAAATTCCTCAAAACTTCTTTAAAAATCAAATTTTGCATTTAAGGTCCGAATCACCGCCAAACGAAGTCCGTTTCATACCAAACTTCACATATAAAACATATAAACCATATCAAACCTGTACCGGGCTCCGGAACCAAGATACGTTCCCAATACCACATGTTTCACATAACATTTCATTTTCAAAAACATTAATATTTTTCAGAAAATAATTCTCTTTGAAACTTCATTTCTCGGACTTGGGACCTCGGAATTCGACTCCGGGCACACACCCAAGTCTCGTATTTTCCTACGGACTCTCCGGGACCGTCAAATCACGGGTCCGGGTCTGTTTACCAAAAATGTTGACCGAAGTCAACTTTATTAAATTTGCTAATACAAAATTATCATGTTTATCAGTTTTTTACATAAAGGCTTCCCGGCTACACGCCCGGGTTGCGCACGTAAATCGAGCTGAGATACAAAGAGGTTTTCACGACCTCGGAACACAGAACTAGCTAGAAATATATGGGATGACCTTTTGGGTCATCACATCCTCCCCTCTTAAACAAACGTTCGTCCTCGAACGTGCCAAGATTCACCTTGAACTTATTCAATCACTGATGGTATACTTCCAACACATAGCCGCGGGTGATCCCACGTCACCCCAACCCACATAAGCCTGATGAAACAATCACAACCGCAATATAGCCTTCAAATCACCACCGATAAGCCTCATACATGTACTTCTCACCCTCTACTTATTTACAAAAGACCCGATCCTAAATCCATATCCAGCATTAGTCTCAATCCGCTGCATCAACTCATGACTACAGCCACAAGGCACGACCACACACCATAGTACATCACACATAGGCTCATATAACACTTTTGATCCTAATAGTTGCCCGAAATCAACTCGACATGGGTAATTAGCCCCACATCTGAAAGAACTCTGTTTCCCAAACCCCATAACACTGATAACCATGCAATGAACACGAAGACTTCATTATTAAACACTTGAGTCACCAGCCACAACTGACACCACCGGTCACACATCCCGCAAACTAAACTAAAGAAACACATAACTAAATGACTGAACATGAAAATAGAAACATATAAAGGGAATATCAAACAAGACTATAGGCAAAACTCTCTATCAATACCGACTTACCAAAAGCAATATAACAAGGAAGAAGCAAAACATATGAACAAATCACAAGGATACCATCCTGATAAAATTTCCACTGTGGTACTCAGCCCAGTCTAAATATATCGAGTCACAAATATCACGAGGACCTCGCCCTCAACTCTGAATCACATACTGAAAATATATCACACCAATTGAAATTCCTCCACTAATTCATCTGAGCTGGTAAAATCATAACGCTAGCTGATCTCACATCTCGATGGAGTATCAAATCAGAACTCGTAAACAAAATACTCAGGAAAATCACATAAAGCTTACTACGAAGAACAACAAGGACTCCTTTCCAGTTTCACCACTATCAAGAATGAAATAAACAACGATAGACACAGGCTACTACTCATATAATCTCCCAAAAGGAGCAAACACAAAATGGAGTGCAAAACATGGAACTCACTCATAAGTGAAACAAAAAATAAGGTAACTCGTCCCGACCAGCAGAACTATAATGAAATACAATTAATACCCCTTTGTAACACATCAAAACATACCTGTGTGATGATATCTGGCACAACGACCTCTATTTTAGTATATGAAACACAACAATGGGTCGGGCCTCCCCTTCTTAGGCGCCCTCTACTCACCCGAATACCCTGCTACCACACACCTACCCGAATCATGGGAAAATCTCTCACCTTGTGGCTAACATCTCCACACTGAAAACATTCTCACTGCCGTCAAGGCTATGGAAAAACACACAATACGAGCCCTCTGAGACCCATGAGTGCCTGAAATCCCATGCAAAGCTGGTAATGCAAACTGAGCTGGTTGACCTATAAAACTTCTACCGTGTCGTACCTTGACTCCATAATACGGATCGGTAGATTCATGCGATCTACAAGGCCTCATTGCCTTGCTAAACTCCCTCCCTGATCTCGTATGTCCTCTCGCTCCCCGTCCCACGTACGCTCTAACCGGCAAGCGATCCCTACTACCTACTGAAACGAGGCACCCTATTCTATCTCTCGAGTCTCACTAAACCGTATATCATGCTTGAATCTCCCAAATGACTCTATGGACTCATCTCCCAACTGAAGCAACCAAGCGAAGTGCATGTCTGGCCAACTCAGTGAATCTAACGGCATGCTCCAGTATTGACATAGCTCCATGATGCAACGGCTCAAGCTCCACGCGACGTACATCTTGAAAGAACTGAGGTGCAACCTCCCTCAAAACATCTCCGAAAACTGAATCCACATAAGTGAAGCTAACTCGGCCAGGTTACCCCAAAATCATATGGCACCACCACTGATCAACTCACTACTCTGAACCTGAGACATGACAAAAGCAATCCCGCTAGCCTCCATAATAACTGAAGTACGAAGAACATAGTGACACTCTTCCAGGAAACCCTGGGCACCATCTGCTGCCAATCCACTTAAAGATTGAAGGGTGATACTTCATGTACCTCTCAAGCGCAAGGTATTATTCCTCAGAGGCTACTGTCCTAACCACGGACTAAACTGAAACCACATGTCGTGCTGCCATAACAATTGGAACCTGATCAATATGATCTCGCTACTCAGAAGTGTAGACACTGGGATTCTAAACTCCTCCCTTTATCTGTGAAGCAACTAGTGCACTAGAATCAACCCTGCCTGAGTCAATGTACTACTTATACTTAAAACTGCGTTCCGGACTCCTGAAGTCCGGGGTAGCAACAAGCACCCCCAATACCTGTCCCCCAACTAGAACTATTGGCGACTCCTCAACGGCTGCTATGGTAGGCATCTTAACTGCGGCACGTGCTCCTCGTTGGCCCCTGTCTCTGACCCTGGCAACACTTGCTTCAGGGTAACATCATCAGAAACGACCGTTCGTGTCCTCACCATCGGTGATAGAATGGAACAATAATTTCAAACTTCAAGATTAATGAACTCGCACGATAGGAATGAAGGAAATGAAATTGTCCTAATAGTTCTGTAGCCTCTCGAAGATAAGTACAGACGTCTCCGTACCGATCCGCAAGACTCTACTAAACTCACTTATGACTCGTAGCACCTATGAACCTAGAGCTATGATACCAACTTGTCACGACCCAATTTCCCTCCGTTGGGTATCGTGATGGCACCTAGTTTTACGGACTAGGTAAGCCTAGCAGTTACTGAATAACTATAATAAATAAGGAGAACTAACCGTCTTGATATAGAATCTCAACAGAATGTACAAACTTTCCCAAAATCGGTAGTACAAGTCATAAGCTCTACGAATCTTCTACAACTTATACGTACAGCTGTTTGGAAATAAATACAACAGTGTATGAATAATAAATACAAAGAAGGTGACTCTGACACCTGCGAACGCAGCAGCAGGTTACCTTGAGTCTCCTCGACAATCATCCACACAGCTACTACAATATATACCTGGATCTGCACACAAAAAAGTGCAGGAGTGTAGTATGAGCACACTATAGTGGTGCTCAGTAAGTATCAAGACTAACCTCGGTGGAGTAGTGACGAGGACTAGTCAAGATACCACTGGTCTACAAAATAAATAACATGAATATAGAAATGACCGAACGTTACATCTACCTAAGGCTTCACGGAATAATTTACGACAATCACAATATAAAGCGGAAGGAAATTACATAAATCAATCGCGAAACATCACAGAAATACACGGAAAGATGGATAGCAAAAATGGCCGAATCAAAAGGAAACACAATACAATAACGACACCAATAACTCAACTCCACGTCGGTTCGTTCACATCGGACCTTACCCATTAAAATCCGTAATTGGTAGAAGTCTTTAAACATCAGTTCATATGAAAAACTTTTGCAAATAAAATCATTTTTGTATGGAAGAGTTTCCTTTGAAAACATACTTTCTCCAAAAGTATATATAACTATATTTAGTAGAGAGAATTACGTAAAACATAGTTTCTTTCAAAATACGGAACTTCCCAAGGATGCTCTCCCAATAAAAGACTTCCAAATATCATTTTAGGCAAGATTAGAGCTTTTCAAACATACATTCAATGTAAAAGTCATTCAAATATAATCATTTCCAAACCATTGCTTTTTCAATAATACATTTCAATAAAATCCCTTGATAAAAATCTCCTCAAGATTTATCGACTGAAACTCAGTCCGTAACTCATAAATTTGCCATGCAATATAGGAGGAATATCAAATCTTGCCAGTAATTGCAGTAAGTGATCAATAGGAATATCCAAATTTAGAACAACGGAATAAAATACAAAGACAAGTGCACGGCATCAGACTTTGTGATTTTACACTCATACTCACCAACAAAAAGTGCAGTAAAAAGCAACAGGAACAATAGAAATAATAATCCATAAACACTCGGCACGGAATGTCCCCTCGTGCATAACCTCACAAACGCTCAGCACAGAATGTCCCCTCATGCAATAAATAAATAACACTCGGCACGGAATGTCTCCTCGTGTAATAAATAAATAAACACTCGGCACGGAATGTCCCCTCGTGCATAACCTCACAAACACTCGGCACGGAATATCCCCTCGTGCAATAAATAAATACATAAACACTCAGTACAGAATGTCACCTCGTGCATAACCTCAGATAAACAAAAATTTAACAAGGGAAATCAACAATAAGAACCATAAATCACAGCATTCAGAAATCAACAATAAGAACCTTAAATCACAGCATTCGGAAATCAACAATAAGAACAATAAATCACAACATCTGGAAATCAACAATAAGAACCATAAATCACAACATCCCGGCAAGGGAGTCAACAACGCAAACAGTATCATTAACAGTATAAACAACAATAGAAATCATACCATCCCGACAAGGGAGTCAACAATGAAAACAACATCATCACGGTCGGGGAAACAATTATAACCAATATCTCCTAAATAGTTAACTTTAAGAAATAAAGCTCAGCTCAAACAAGGGCCCAATAATAGGCAACATCAAGAAAACACCAACAACATAAATGTTTATCAACTAGGTCCAAGTAACACATAAGGAAAAAATCATATAAAGAACAATGTAAGACTCACGGGCATGCTTGACACCAACGAACGAATATTCTTACTATGGCTAAACAACTATAAAGCTAGATAACACTAGTATAGTCGATTTGGCAGTTTTAGGAACTAAGTATAGCATGAAGATAAGAGCGGTAAGATATTCAATTAAGTCAATTAAGATAAAATTATCCAACAAAGGAATCTAAAAGTAAGTAATTCTAATCTAAGAAGGAATGGATGAAATTAACAACTAAGAATTCAAACGTAACAATTACCACTCATACACAGGTAACATAAGAACCTACGAATCCTAAAAGGCCAATCTATTAGAAAATAAGTCCGAGTCCGCACTCGTCACCTCGTATACACGGACTACAATCAACAAAGAAGACTCAATCCTAAAGGGTAGTTTCCCCACACAAGGTTAGGCAAAACGACAGCCTAGTACTAAAAAATAGACTTCTCGGGTGGAAAGGCACCTGGACAGCTCACAATCAACTAAAACAACTTCAAAATACACATAAAACGTATAAGGAACTATTCCGAATAATAAAGTTTCAATCTTTACAAAATTATAAAGATCGACCCAAAAGTCGACCCGGGCCCGCACCTCAGAACCCGCAAATTTTACAAATTCCAATTACCCATTCCGATATGCGTTCACCCATACTAAATTTATCCAATTCCGATAACATTTGGTCATTCAAATCATGAATTTTCATTTTTAAAGTTTTCTTTCAAAACCCACAACTTGCTCAACCCAAAACACAATTTAAATTATGGAAACAAAAATTAATTCATGAAATATAATTAATTATAGTGGAAGAACACTTACCCATTATATTTGTGTGAGAAACCCTCAAAGAATCGCCCAAAATTAAGCTCTAGAAGTCAAGATATGTTAAACATGGCTTAACCCCGATTCTGAGATTATAAAATGTTCTGCCCAGTGATTTGTTCATCACGATCACAAGAATCGAGGCACGATCCTGTAGAAGGAATTGGCTGCTGGTGTAAGATGTGCTCCGCGATCGCAAAGAATCTTATGCGATCGCATATAAGGGGCAGACTGACTTTTGCAATCGCGGATGGAGTTATGAGATCACAGCGAAGGAACAACTGGGGGTCCAAAGCAACACTATGCGATTGCGACTTCATCTATGCGATCGCATAGAAGGAAACCAGATGACAGGTTTAGCAGTTAAAAAATAGGGAAAATGGACCCGGAACCTATCCGAAACACACCCGAGGCCCCCGGGACCCTGTTTAAATGCACAAACAATTCTTATAACCTAATACGGACTCGCTCGAGGTTCCAAATCACATAAAATAACACTAAAACGACAAATCAAACCAAAAATCAATGAAATTCCTCAAAACTTCTTTAAACATCAAATTTTGCGTTTAAGGTCTGAATCACGCCAAACGAAGTCTGTTTCATACCAAACTTCACAAATAACACATATAAACCATATTGAACCTCTACCGAGCTCCGAAACAAAGATACGGGCCCAATACCACAAGTTTCACATAATATTTCATTTTCAAAAACCTTTATATTTTTCAGAAAACAGTTTTCTTTAAAAATTCATTTCTCGTACTTGGGACCTCGGAATTCGATTCTGGGCATACGCCCAAGTCCCATATTTTCCTACGGACCCTCCCGGACCGTCAAATCACGGGTCCGGGTCCGGGTCCGTTTACCAAAACCATTGACCGAAGTCAACATTATTAAATTTTCTAATACAAAATTATAATTTTTATCAGTTTTTCACATAAAGGCTTCCCGGCTACACGCCTGGGCTGTGCAGGCAAATCGAGGTGAGGTAAAAGGAGGTTTTCACGACCTCAGAACCAGAATCAGCTAGAAATATACGGGATGACCTTTTGGGTCATCACATGAACCCCTTGTGTAAGCTTTTGGAGAAAGATGCCAAATTTCACTTCAATTATGATTGCATGAGAGCATTTGAATAGCTCAAGTTCAAGTTGACAACTACTCCTATTATCACTGCCCCGAGTTGGAGCTTTCCTTTTGAGCTCATGTGTGATGCTAGTGATGTGGTAGTTGGAGCTATTTTTGGGTAGTGTATCAATAAGATATTCACCCGTCTACTATGCTAGTAAGACCATGAATCATTCCCAAGTCAATTACATTGTGACCGAAAAAGAGCTCATTGCTATTGTTTTCGCTATGGAGAAGCTCCACCCGTACTTGATGGGTACAAAGGTGATTGTCCACACGGATCATGCGGTACTTTGGTACCTTATGAACAAGAAATATTCTAAGGCTCGTTTCATGAGATGGGTGATTTTATTGCAAGAGTTTGATATAGACATCCAAGACTGCAAAGGAAGTGAAAACCAAGTGGCGGACCACTTGTCTCGTTTGGAGGAGGAGGGATGGCCGCATGATGGCCTTGGGATCAATTATTACATCCCAGATGAGCAACTCCTAGCCATTTCAATGACTGAGATGCCATGGTTCACTGATTTAGCAAATTATCTTATGAGTGGTATTATCCTGGATGAATTCTCTTCAAACCAAAGGAAGAAACTCAAACGAGATTGTAAAGACTATTACTGGGATGAACCGTACCTCCTCCGGATTTGTATTAATGGCATGATTAGAAGATATGTTCTAGAGGAGGAACAAGTTGAAATTCTTAAGGCTTTTCATTCTTCACCATATGGTGGTCACCATGGTGGAGCAAGAACGACGACCAAAGTGTTAAGTTGTGTATGGTATTGGACAACTCTCTACAAGGATGCAACTGATCTAGTCAAGCATTGTGATGAATGTCAAAGGGCCGATGGGATATCAAAGAAAATGAAATTCCCCTCACCACCATCTTGGAAATTGGCATTTTTGATGTGTGGGGTATTCAATTCATGAGACCTTTTGTAAGCTCTTGTGGGAACACCTACATTTTGGTAGTGGTGGATTATGTGTCAAAATGGGTTGAGGCCGTTGCTCTACCCAACAACGAAGAAATAAGTGTGGTGGCATTTTTGAAAAAGAACATCTTTACAAGGTTTGGTACTCCGCGAGCTATCATAAGCGATGGGTGGTCGCATTTTTGCAACAAAGCTTTTTACACCTTGCTTAGCAAGTATAGTTTCACTCACAAAGTCATGACTCCTTATCACCCTCAAGCAAGCGTACAAGTGGAAGTCTCCAACTGGGAGATCAAGAGTATTTTATCCAAGTCAGTGAATGCTAACCGGACAGATTGGTCAAATAAGCTTGATGATGCACTATGGGCTTATCAGGCTGCTTTCAAAACGCCTATCGGAATGTCTCCATACTGTTTGGTGTTTGGAAAAGCTTGTCATCTTCCGGTGGAACTTAAGAACAAGCACATGTGGGCTTTGAAGAACTTAAATCTTAATTGGGATGCAACTGCCACATTGCGGGTTGCACATTTAAATGAAAGAGATGAATTCTGGTACGATGTATATGCAAGTTCGTCCTTGTAAAAAATAAGAATGAAGTACATTCATGACAAATACATCCGAAATAGGTAATTCAAGGTGGGCGATCTTGTGTTGTTTTTCAACTTATGATTGAGAATGTTTCAGGGAAAGCTGAAATCCAAATGGAGTGGTCCTTTTTAAATTTTGGGTGTGACACCTTTTGGTGCATTGGACTTAAAAAAAATAAAGAGGCATTCCGAGTCAATGGTCACCGGGTGACGCATTACTTGGGACAAACTGATGATGGCCATGTGGTAGCATTGATTCATTTGATGTGTAATCTGCATCGTGTCGCGACGTTAAATCAAGCACTTCTTGGAAGGCATCCCATGTTTCTTTGTCTTTCTTTTTTTTCTTCTTCTCTAGATAGGTCTTATTTTGTGGTAATTGGTTTTGAAGTGTGTCGCAGGAATGATTGTTTTTTAGGGACCATGCTTAGAAAAATTGGCTAAGTATGGAAAAAGTGCGGAACGCACATTTATTGTGAGGACCGCACAATTTGGAGTGCCACAGCAGAAGGGATATGTGGCCACATAATTTTTGTGCGGACCGCACAACTGGAATCAAAAGTTGCACACTCTCTGAAGTTTGCCTGTCAGAGAAGTGGACAAAGTGCGGCCACACAAGGAAATGTGCATCCGCACCAAAATCTGTGATTGCACACATAATTGTGCGGACTGCAGAATCATAAAAGGGAAAATGCAGACATGTATTAGAGTGCGGACCGCAGAAGAAATTCTGCGGCCGCATTCATCTCTTTGTTACATCTCGCATTTTCGTACGTTAAAAGTTTCATCTTCAGTTAATTAACGTAGACTCGGGGATGAGATTATCTTAAGGTTAAACGTATTTATGCTATTTATAACAAGTGATAAGTAAGTTTCATAAATGATAAAGGGTACACGAATTAAGGAAAATAAGTTTCGTTGAAGGTGGCCGATTTGGGATAAAATACGGGTCGAGTGATAATAACCGATAATTATGGACTAGTACCATGCCAGGCACCATATGACCACGGTAGTATAATGTATAAAGTATATTAAAAATGAGTAGTATTGATTTTTTTAGGTAATTTGAGAAAATTCTTAATTATACGGGTAATTGGTTAATTACTGAATAACGGGACATTACCTAGTTAAATATTAAAGTGTGGAAATAAGACGTGGCAGCACTAGCTAACCACATGAAATGACTAAGTAATCAAATAATCCTAGGTGGCTACCTACGATTTAGTTGAATTAAATAAGGAAAGAAGTTTTGTCCTAATTAATTTGGATAATGAACCAAGTAACGTTAGTCATTCAAAAAGAAAGAATACATCCTTTCTTGGTTTGAAAAATTCAAGAACAGAAGCTTCAGAAAATCGTTCAGCACTTCAACAAGCAAGAAGCTTAAAATTTCGTTCAAAGAATTTCAAAGAATCAGAAGCAAATTTCGTTCAAGAATTTCAAAGAAGCAGAAGCAAATTTCGTTCAAGAATTTCCAAAAAGCAGAAGCTTAATCCGATTTTTTTGAGTTCTAAGTTCAATCAACGAAGGTTTTTCCAACGGAATATTATACGGAGTTTTCCCTACTCCAGGCATGTTAAGGCGATCACTTCTTTCTTTTTGGCATGATCTATATGACACGAACAAAACGAGCAAACACATAGTTTCCATAAATTAATATATACATAGAAATACTAGGGGTGTCTATATTCTTGATTCCCTATGTGAATTATTATTATTTTCTCTTCATGGGTCTCAGAATAATACGTAGTTGAAAAAACTTATCCAGAAGAAATATTGAGATTATTACGTATTTTTCATGCATTTCACTCATTTATACATGTGCATTGACCCATGACCAGATGATGTTATATAAGCATATATATGTATATGGGATATGGGAAAAGGTTACCGCGTTATATTCGCACCACCACCTGATCAGCTGGTATATGTTGATGATGTTGCCCACAGTGGCCGAGATGATATGATGGGATGACCTGAGTGGCTTGATGATATTATGTACATCGTACCTATGCATGACACGACATTTATACGCACGTGCATGACATTATATATATTTCACAATTTATATAGTTATTCAAATTTACCGATGTATTTCTTTATTCCATGTTTCACATATGTCATTTATGTACTGATTCTCATACCTTATATACTCAATACATTTTTCGTACTGACGCCCTATTTCACGGGGCCTGCATTTCATGCCCGCAGGTGCAGGTAGGGAAGCTGACGGTCCCCCTTATTAGGTTCCTTGATCAGCGAGAGTTAGAGTGCTCCATTTGATCCGGAGCTGCTTTTGATTTTGGTACGATATGTTTGTATAAATATGGGTATGACGTGGCTCAGTCCCGTCTTTGTACAATTACATTTCTATTAGAGGTCTGTAGACAGTATGTCTAGTTGGTTAGTATGTGGCCTTGCCGGCTTCCAGTTTTGAGATGTATAGTTGTTTATAGCAGCCTTGTCGGCTCACCTTACGTATATTGCACGTATATGTATTGTCATGGGCGGCTTTCCAACCATGCCCCATGACCCCTTGGACGTGCCCCGTGGCGTCCCAGCAAGC
>ML355376.1:0-81264 GCA_005239505.1 Nicotiana paniculata
TATATGTTGTGTGTAATATCTAAATCCTTAGAATTATTTTGTTTTGATTTCAAGTTGGTTAAATAGCATTGAGTATCATTGGATATCAGTTTTGTGTTAGTCCATTAGTGGAATAATCTGCACTTGGATGTTGAATCTGACCTCTTCTATGGTCAGATTTTACCCATAAGATGGCAGAAATATACTTTTAGTTGGGTCTCTTTGGTAACTGAAGAGATTCAACAAGCAAGGCTCTAGATAGTTGGCACCAGGGTAAATGAGCCTGACTTCTTAATAGTCAAACTCATCCCCTTAGTAGTGCATAAACATTAGCCTAAGGTGCTGGAAATCACCCTTTTACGGATAAGAAGTGGGTAATCAAAAAGGCTCCTAGGGAAGAGAATCTGAATCCTTTAACATGATCGGATTCATTCTCTAAAAAACATTGCCTAAAAAATCAAAGACATAGTAAAGTATGAGTTGAAAGTTATAAAAAATGACCTCTATGGAGTTGAATCTGACCCCTTTTATGGTCAGATTCAGTCCATAAAAAGGGGCAGGAACCTGTTCTGTCAAAGTGGTGCAAAGCATCATCAAATTTGAGTCTAACCTCCTTTATGGCATGACTCATCCTATAAATGTTTGAAGGTCTGTTGTTACTACTGTCCAAATAGTAAAATTTTGGACTTTTAGTTTTAGATTGAAAGATGCTTTTATTTGTGTTTCTGTAGTCACTGAAGAGACTCATTAAGCAAGTCTCCATATAAACTTGACTTAGTTTTGTGTTGGCATTGTGGGATTAAGAGTCTGATCCATTCATGGTCAGATTCCCCCTACGATCATGCATAATCAGTTATAGAATAGTTAGATTATTATTACAAAAGGCATTAAGACATGAATCTAAACCCATAAATGGTCAGATTCATGCCTTAAGAAAGGCCTAAGAGTAGTCAAATCATTGTATGAATTTAGGCAATAACCCGTGGAATGATTAAAGGGTTGATGGGTTCGCATCTTCAGAGTTGGACTTGACCCCTTTATGGTCAGATTCATTCCAAGAAGAGTGCACCAAAGTAGGTTCTGTCCTTTAGAATTGACACCATTGCATGAGTGGGATTGAACCTGACCCAATAATGGTCAGGTTGCCTTACAACATGCCTAGAATGTGTCTGTTAAGTTAGTCGTCCGGTGATTAAGAAAAAATAGACAAAAAATATAGATTTCAAAGCCTCTGAAGGTCGGCTTGCGCAGAAGCAGTTTTGTTCTCTCTTTACTCTGTTAATTATTATTTTTTTCCCATTTTAGGAAATTGTATTTCGTAGTGAAACGATAATGTAATAGCATAATTTTTTTGTATTTTTATATGGACTGGATACTGTACACTATTATTCCAGGTTTCTTACTCTTTTCTGCTAAATCCAGAATTGGGCCAGCTTGATGAAACAACCCACTAAGGCTTTAATCAAGTTTAACTCCTTAGGCTATCAGGCCATGAGGGAGTAGAGAGGCCCAAGGATTAGAGTTATCTGCTTTAAGAAGTAATATGATAAAAGTAGACATTCAACTAAAAGTATGAATTTATATCCTAAGTAATTTATATGAAAATCTCTCTGTAAACATCTGCTAGAATTTTGGAATCATGTTATTTCAGTTTCTGTAGCTTTCAATATGAATAGAAATTGGTGATCCAAAATATTTCTAACTTATCCCACATTCTTTGAATTTTTTTGAGATAGATGTATGAATATTTGTACCTTAAAAATATGTACAAATCCCGAGTTTAGATCTGTGTTTAGGCTGTATAAAAATGGGCAGAAACTGCAAAGTATAAACTGGTAAAACCTGTTTATGCCCTGCTATTTTTTCAAGATTACAAAGTCCTCACAAAGAACAATAGATAGTTCTAGCTTACCAATTCAAGGCCGAAAAACAGTAATTAAGGTGTTTGTATGCTTATAAGCGTAGGCATGAATAAATATTTACTTTTGACTGCTATGTTTCTTATTATTCACCAAACTAGAAAGTAAAGACCCTTAAAGACTTAACTGAATTTCCTAAACTAGTGGCCTTCCTACAAACTAATCACAATTGGGATGGGCCAAAAGGGTTGAAACAATTTGGGGCTAAAATATGGCCATAGCCCGAAACCTGTTATCCTTAGACTAATGAATATCATTTTAGGCGATCTTCTAGGNTGCTCTTACGAAAAAATAAAAAACTCAAACATCACCACAAACGGGCATTATAAAATCGTCACGACCATAGTTTGAGCCACGTAACCTACACGCGGGTGCGACAACTCATGTCCCCGCCTTCAACTTCAAACTATAATAAAAATCACATGTTATAATTGCGGGTGCATTTCATGTGGCGCAGTTATAATATGTCCCAAAAACAAATAAGTGCATGACATCGTGACTTATTTCAAGATAAATCCATAAACACTAAAGCGGTTAAAAATTAAACGGCTAAATTCAATAGGCAAAAATATGTAAATCATCAGATAACTAGGCAAAATATCGATAGTTAAGCGACCGTGCTAGAACCACGGAACTCGGGAATGCCTAACACCTTCTCCCGGGTTAACAGAATTCCTTACTCGGATTTCTGGTGCGCAGACAAATCAAAACAGAGTCAAAATTTCCTCGGTTTTTGGGATTCTGTAACGCGGTGTCCCGGAACATCGTAAAAAATCCGGGTGGCGACTCTGAAATTAATAAATAATCCCAAAATCAAATAATGTCACTTTAATTGAAAAAACTCCCTTATCCCACCTTACGGTAGTGGAAAAAGGAGGTGTGACATCTGTCACTGTAAAAAATTATGAGATTTTGATTTTGAAACTGAAGGGTTTGCGTGTCCATTTTAATACTAAAGTTTTGATTTTGCGTGTTTACACTGATGTGTTCTTGGTTGTAAGCTGCCCTATTTTTCGGCATAATAATTTAGTTGTTAGGGATATATCTGAATTTATTGTTATTCTTTATTTGCATTCAGGTATGGGTGTGTTTATACTTGTGACTTTGAGATTGTTTTATGGTGAGGTATTAGAGGTTGAGAGTGGGGAACCAAGATATGTGAGTGGGGGTAATGATTGAATATGTGAACGTTGATGTGGATACAATATCTTATTTTGAGCTAGTGGAATATATTAAAGAATTAGGGTTAAGGGTGGCAAGTGGGCCGGTCGGTCCAGGGCCCTCGGGCTAAATTAGTTAAGTCGGTCGGGACCGGTAGGACCGTTAAATATGGGCTTGGTCCGGTCTCATGGTCCGGTTCTTGCCTAGGAACCGTTAGGACCGGGCCCATTTGGCCCGCCAAGGGACCGGCCCCTTGGCGAGCCCAACAGGTATTTTTTTTATAAAAAACTAGTTGTTTGGCTATTTAAAAAAAGAGTTGTTGGACCGTAAAAAGTAGCTGTTTGCTATTTAAAAAATAGCCATTTAACTCCCCCCCCCCCAACTTAGTTTTAACCACAAACTTTTTATAATTGCACTTTTCCCCTATTTTCAACAATAAATACCCCCTCATTCTTTCATTTTCTTATAAAATCAATATCAATCTATCACAATCTCTCTACTAATTTTCTTCTATACTTGCTACTATTGCTTATTTTATTTCAAAAAATAGTCAAAATATTGAGGTTGTTACAATTTGTGAAGTTGGTGAATTGAAGTCTTCAACGATAATCAATTTTTAATTTGTCAATTTGGTAAACTAGTTCCAACTCTTAAGTCTTAATATTATAGTTTTGTTCGTTTTATTTATTTTCTATTACTTGAATAATTAAGATATCTTCCTTAAAAAATATTTTTGGTAAAAATTAAGAATAAGGGAAAATCCAAGACTGGCAAATCTAGTGGTACTGCTGTTCTTCCTCCCCTGCCCCGGGCTCCTAGAACCAAACCACATACCCGTCCTATACCTGCTATTTTTGATACCAATAATAGTTTATTACAACTTACCGATAATAGTTGAATATCTTTTTACAATTTTTTGTCTTTAAATTTGAATTAAAAAATTAGATCACAATTCTATAATAAATTTACAAGGCACTGCCTTAGATAGTTTTTAACATCTTTTTGTCTCTAATTTCTATTTATTATTTTAAAAAAAAATTCTACTTAGCCGTTGGGCCCACTTAGCCTGCGGGTCCGACACGTTTAGCTCGGGACCATGAGTTCGTGGGCCCGGTCCCTGACCGGTTCCTAAAAAAAGACCGTTTACTCCTGGACCACTTAGCCCATTTAATTTAGGACCGGGACCGGCCCTGGACCGCGGCCCACGAGACCGACCCACTTGCCACCCCTAATTGGGGTACAACATCAGTTGCATATCTAGTGTTAGGCCACCTAACTATGGCATTATAGAAAATATAAGTAATGAAAGGGAGCTTTCAAGAATTGCACATTTCTTGCACAATGGAGTTATTTTGGAATTATATGTCCAACACATGGATGGAGCGTAATCCGGTTCAGCTTTTAATAAAGGCAATGAGACCATTGAAGCAAGTGCTAGTCAAAATATTAGGGGTTGGTGAGTGATCACGCCCAACTATGCCTCCTAAGAGGTTTAGCAGCCATTGCAAATATAATCCAGTTTACAAGTCCGAAGTCGAATCCCTTAGGGAATTAACCTACTAATTACAACCACTAGTTTCGCACGAATTCAAGTATTCAACCTTCAGAAATAGTAAATAGCGATTCGTATTTTTACTAACTAAGACCAAAGTAATTAAAATGCAGTAATTTATAACTAGCAGAGAAAATATTGTAGACAAGATTTGGAAAAGTCTAGGGTTATGATTTTTCCTATTGTCAGAATCTCCCCCGACACGTTTCCTATAAATTTTCCCAAGTATTCTCTACCGATCGTGAGTACTTTGGGTGTCGTAGATCTCTCGAGAACAACTACAATAATTTGCTAGACGGATTCTCTCGAACTACGCTAATTGACACTAATTCAACGCTCACTACGATCGCACCAAAGTTTCGTTATCTCTAATCGCGCCTTTAAACCCTTCGTATTGATATCTAAAATACGTTAGGAGTGGTGTTGTTCAAAAACTGCCTAAATGTGTACTCTCTCTCTCAAGAAATATACACACTAAATAGGCACAATTATTTGAGAGCTCTGATAAGTAGGGATTTTGACCGCTTATTTGCTCTCTTTTACTTGTGTTTTAGCTCAAAAATGCTTAAAGGTATTCCCGAAACCTAATGAAATGTTTTTGCTTACAGGAGTGTTGGAATATGATCCAAAGGAATAAAAACCAACTCATAAAGGAGTCAAAAGTGAACAAGAACCAAAACAGGGCACAAAGGCCAACAGTGCAGACCACATAATTCTAGTGCGGCCGCAGAAGAGAGGTTCAGAGACTTTGAAGTTTGAGCAAGAAAAGATGTGTGGACCGCACAAATATTGTGCGACCGCAGAAATCTGTGTGCGGTCGCAATCAATATTACGCGGACCACATAAAAATAGAATAAGAGAGCTGGGTTCAAGTCCAAAGTCAAGGAGTGCGGACCACATCATTTTTGTGCAGCCGAAGCGCGACCGCGCTCAGAATTGTGCGGTCCGTAGAAGTCCAGCACAAGACAGAGCTCAAGTTCAAGGAAGGCGGACCGCACTAGAATTGTGCAGCCACAGAGGCAAGAGTGCGACTGCACTCAGAATTGTGCGGTCCGCACAACCTCCGCATGGGCATTTTTATCAGATATTTTCAGCTTAGTATAAATAGAACTGTTTATCATTGTTAGGTTAAGTTATGTTTTAGAAGAGCACCTGTTCCGTTTTCTTTTACTGCTGTTAGTAATTTTGCACTAGATTTGTCTCCAAACACTAGATTTTCAAATAATCAAATATTATGGATTCTATATTTATTTCTTCTTTAATTTCTGTATTTTTCATGAGTAGTTAAATCTTTAGCTAGGGTTGTGACCCAACCCTATTGTGGGTATTTTATGGGTATTTAATTTAGGGCTTGTTTGCGATTGGGTTAGTGATATTTAGCCTAGTTCTTTCTAGAACTCAAGAATTAATGGCCGCAAACACTGATTCATGCCTAAATGACTTGGTCTCTACTTGATAAAGATGGACTAAGTCTAGGAAAACTTGGCTAACAAGGAATTAGAGTGAACTCAAGAAATTGATAGCCGTAATTAAAGGGTTAAACCTAAAGATAGTAATACCCGACTTGAGCTAATATCACTTGTATTTTGCAAATACCTATTTGGACTTGAGAAAGCCAAATTGGGCAAAACTACTCAAAGTACTGAGAGGTATAGAGTGAGTATCCAGATGTGATTGCTATATTACGACCCCAACTAATCAAAGTTGCCCTGGAGTTTACAATCCATCAGATAACCAACTAGGTAGAAGTCACGACCCTAGTCCCTGTAATCATTTGAAAAAATCAAAACCAAAAATATTGTCCTTAGTTTTATACTTGCAAACAATAGAGTAAAGTAGAATTAGAACACCAATCAAGTTTGTAGAAGTGTAATTGGAGCCAAAACTTGCAATTAACCTAGATATACACCTAATTCCATATTCTAACTCCTTGTGGATTCTATCCCGACCTTTGTTGGGTTTGTAATTGCATCGACCGCTTCACTACTTAATTGTGGTGTGGATTTGGGCGAGATCAATTTTACGCGCTGTTGACAGAGAGTTAAACAAATTTATCTATATATCTAGGTATTTGTGTGTTTTATCTTTCTTTCCTTCCGTGTTATTAATTTTGTTTGTGAATTGCTTTTAGGTACGAAATGTCTCTTAACAACGAGCCCCTCAGAAATACACCATTGGGGGAAGAGGTAGATGATGATCAGGTGGATGAGGTTCATCTCGAGCCTCAAGTAAATAGGCGAGGCCGACCGCCTCATGATAATATCCCAAACCCTCCCCCACCTCCACCAAGAGCAGCACACTGGGTGTTGCCGAACGAGGGCTATGCAAGTGTAATAATCCTGCTCCGGATTCGGGCGGGCAACTTCCAAATAACCAATGTGATGCTTACACTGCTTGAGATGTAGGGTTTCTTCACCAGAGATCCACACCAAAATGTCTACAACCATCTCAAGGGTTTCGTTGATACTTGTTGGGGGAGCAAGCAAACAAATATCTTCGAGGATGCACTGCGGTTAAGGCAGTTTCCCTTTTCTCTAGGGGGAAAGGCGTTGGACTGGTTAGGAAGATTGCCCAATCATTCCATCCACACTTGTGATGAGTTGGCCGAGAAGTTCATTGCTAAATTCTTCTCTCCGGAGCACATGGCTACACTAAGGGATGAAATTCTAGCTTTCAAGCAAGAGCCCAATGAGCCATTGCACGAGATTTGGGAAAGATATCGTACCATGGTTAAAGAATGCCCTAACAATGATATGACCGGGGCCATGATCTGACAGACCTTCTATAGGGGGATCAACACAATGAATCAGTGTGTGGTAAATCAACTCACCGGGGTAACTTCATGAACACGCCTTATTCTGAAGTTTGTGAAATCTTGGATGAGATGGCAGATACCTCTTCGGCGTGGAAAAGTAGAGCCAATGTCCTCAGGGTGACCCAAATATTATTCACCTACACAAGGAGCTACATGATCATAGGCAAGCTATTGCGGAGTTGACAACCACCAAGAACCAATTGGCCAAGGCTCAACTTCAACAAGTTCAACGGCCGAAACAGGTGAATGCTATGGAAGGGGTGAACATGACGGTGAACAAGAGATGACGACGAGGTCACCAAGTACAAAACCATCCGGAACAATTTAAGCAAAGTAATAGTGGGTATAATCAAGATGATTCATATGATGATCAAGATGAAGAGGTTCAATATGTCAACAATTATCAAGGTCAAAGAAGCAATGCTCTAAATCAACAACAATGGAGATCACAAGGAAACCAAGGAAATTGGAGCAACCAAGGAAACCAAGGAAATGTGGTGGAAACCACAACAACCAAGGGAATTTGGGGAACAACAATAATCAAAGCAATTGAGGTAATCAAGGCAATTGGGGAGGAAATAATCAAGGTAATTGGGGTGGCAACAATGAAAGCAATTGGGGAGGAAACAATAATCAAGGGGGTTGGAACAATAGCAATCAAGGAAATCGGGGGTCGGGCTTTCAAAGGCCCCTGATGTATCAACAACCAAACAACCCGCCTCCATATCCGTCGCAAGGTCCTAGTTCTTCCAATAATGAAATGAGACTGATTGAAAGTACGTTTAAGAAAATGATGGAGAAAAACACCGACTCCGATGCCCAATTAGCCTCCCACAACACTTCTATCCGCAACTTGGAGGTTCAACTTGGACAAATTTCTCAAGCTTTAAATACTCTCCCTAAGGGGGAACTACCTAGTGATATGGTGGTGAACATGAAGGGTGGGAACAATACGGGGCATGCAATGGCCGTGACAATAAGACGTGGCAGATGTGAAGTTGCTAGTACCTCAAACCAGAGAAGAAATGTGGATGATGATGTGTTGTTTCAAGATGATGATGAGCCAAGAAATGATGTTCAAGCTAATGAAGAGGTGAGGATAGACATTGATGAAAGTGTGGAGGAGAGACCAAATGATGTGAACCCATCTAGGGAGCATGTAATAGACATACCGGATCCGGTAGTAAGAAAGGCCAAGGCACCCTTGCCAAGGCCTCCTCCTCCATATCCTCAAAGACTCGCAAAGAAAAACAACTAGAATCAATTCAAGAAATTCATTGATATGATGAAAAGTTTGTCCATAAATGTGCAGTTGGTTGAAGCCTTAGAACAAATGACAGGATATGCCAAGTTCATGAAGGATTAGGTAACAAAGAAGAGATCAATGAACTGTGAAACGATAAAAATGACACATCAGGTGAGTGCTATTGTGCACTCCATGGCTCCAAAGTTGGAAGACCCCGGTGCTTTCACTATCCCGTGCACTATTGGGAGTGCCGGTTTTTCCAAACTTAATGTGACTTGGGGGCAAGCATTAACTTGATGTCCTATTATGTATTCAAAAAGTTGGGGATTGGGCAACCAAGACCCACATCCATGAAGTTGCATATGGCAGACCGGACAATGAAAAGTCCATTGTGATAATTTATGATGTGTTAGTTCGGATCGACAAGTTCATCCTTCCCACAGATTTTGTGATACTTGACTGTGAGGTTGACTACGAGGTGCCAATCATTTTGGGGAGACCTTTCCTCGCTACAGAGAAGGCCTTAGTTGATCTGGAATTTGGTGAGCCCACCTTCCGGGTGGGAGATGAAAAAGTGGTGTTCCATGTTTGTAAATAAATGAGGCATCCAAATAGAAACGAAGTATGTTCATTCATAGATATTGTGACCGAAGTAATTGTTGATGACACAAGTGTTGTGATAAATGTTGAAGATACATTGGAAGCTGTGTTATTGAATCATGATGGGAATGAGAAGGAAGGATTTGTAGAATGTGTCAATGCTTTGCAAGGAATGTGATCATATACTTATGGGCCCTGACAACTTTCCTTGAATCTCGAAAATTGGAAGACTCCACGAACAAAGCCCTCAATCGAGGAGCCTCCCACCTTGGAGTTTAAGCCTTTGCCTTCACACCTCAGGTATGAGTTTCTAGGACCTTGTTCCACTTTACCTGTTATTCTTTCCTCGTGCTTAACTAACGTGCATGTAGATTCCACCCTTGCGGTACTCCAAAGGAGGAAGAAAGAAATATGTTGGACATTGGCGGATATTCGGGGTATAAGCGCCGCCTTTGCATGCAAAAAATCATTTTGGAGGAGGATTCCAAACCCTCTGTGGAACATCAATGATGATTGAATGAGGCCATGCAAGAGGTAGTGAAGAAATATATCATCAAGTGGTTGGATGCCGGGGTTGTTTACCCCATTTTTGATAGTTCGTAGACCTCGCCGGTGCAATGTGTCCCAAATAAAGGGGGCATGACTGTGATAACAAATGAAAAAATGAATTTATCCCCATAAGAACTATAACTGGGTGGAGAGTGTGCATGGATTATAGGAAGCGAAAAAAAGTTACTCGGAAATACCATTTTCCGCTTCCATTTCTTGATCAAATGTTGGATAAAAAGTTAGCCGTACGTGCTTATTATTGCTTCCTTGATGGATATTCCGGATATAACCAGATTCTTATTGCTCCTGAAGACCAAGATAAGACCACTTTCACTTGTCCCTATCGCACTTTCGCATTCTTGTGGATGCCGTTCGGGTTATGCAATGCACCCAAAACTTTTCAATGGTGTATGATGGCCATCTTCACCGATATGGTGGAGGACTTTCTCGAGGTTTTCATGGATGATTTTTCAGTGTTGGGGAATTATTTTGAAGAGTTCTTGGATAACTTGGATAAGGTATTGGCACGTTGTGAGGAAACTAACTTGGTGTTGAATTGGGAGAAGTGTCACTTTATGGTTGATGAGGGTATTGTCCTCGGTCACACGATTTTCAAGAATGGTATTGAGGTTGATAAAGAAAAAATTAAAGTGATATCCAAACTCCTTCCCCCTACTTCTGTAAAAGGGAGTGAGGAGCTTTCTAGGTCATTCGGGGTTTTACCGTCGATTCATCAAGGAATTTTCTAAGGTGGTAAACCCCTTGTGAAAACTCTTGGAGAAAGATGCCAAGTTCCTTTTTAATGAAGATTGTATGAAGGCATTTGAACTACTCAAGTATAAGTTTACCACCACTCCTATTATCACCGCGCCAAATTGGAGCTGACCATTTGAGCTCATGTGTGATGCGAGCGATGTGGTGGTTGGAGCGATATTGGGGAAACGAATTAAAAAGATCTTCCATCCGGTCTAGTATGCTAGTAAGACCATGAACGACTCCCAAGTAAACTATACGGTGACCGAGAAAGAACTCCTAGCCATTGTCTTTGCTATGGAAAAGTTCTGCCCGTACCTAATGGGTACAAAGGTGATTTTTCACACCGACCATGCGGCACTTCGTTATTTGATGAGAAAGAAAGACTCTAAGGCAAGATTGATGCGGTGGGTACTTCTTTTACAAGAATTTGATCTTGAGATCCAAGATCGCAAGGGGAGTGAAAACCAAGTGGCGGACCACTTGTCCCGATTGGAGGAGGAGGGGAGGCCACATGATGGCCTTGAGATCAATGATTCATTTCCTGATGAACAACTCTTTTCCATTTTTATAACCGGGATTCCATGGTTTGCCGATGTGGCCAACTATCTTATGAGTGGCATTGTTCCGAGTGAGTTCTCTTCAAACCAAAGGAAGAATCTCAAACGGGACTGCCTGGACTACTATTGGGATGACCCATATCTCTTCAAAATTTATATTGATGGTGTTATCCGAAGATGTGTACCAGAAGAAGAAAAATTGGGTATTCTTGAAGCTTTCCACTCTTCGCCATATGGTGGTCACTATGGTGGAGCGAGAGCGGCTACAAAGGTGCTAAGCTGTGGATTCTATTGGCCTACCCTTTACAAGGATGCTAGCGATATCATTAAGCATTGTGACGAGTGCCAAAGGGCCGGTGGGATCTCCAAGAAAAATGAGATGCCTCTCACCACCATCCTAGAGATTGATATTTTCGATGTGTGGGGCATTGATTTTATTGGTCCATTTGTGAGATCATGTGGGAAAACCTATATATTGGTAGCTGTGGATTACGTGTCCAAATGGGTTGAAGCTATGGCTTTGCCCAACAATGAAGCTCAGAGTGTGGTAGCTTTCTTGAAGAAGAAAATATTCACAAGGTTTGGTACTCCAAGGGACATCATTAGTGATGAGGTATCACACTTTTGCAACAAAGATTTTGATACTTTACTCTCCAAGTATGGTGTCACTCACAAAGTGTCGACCCCCTATCATCCTCAAGCAAGTGGACATGTTGAAGTTTCCAACCGGGAGATCAAGAGTATTCTGTCAAAGACTGTGAATTCCAACCGAACAGATTGGTCGAAGAAACTTGACGATACTCTTTGGGCTTATAGAATAGCTTATAAAATACCAATTGGTATGTCTCCGTATTGGTTAGTGTTCGGGAAAGTTTGTCACCTTCTGGTGGAACTTGAGCGTAAGGATATGTAGGCGTTGAAGAAGCTTAACCTTGAGTGGGATGTAGCTGCAAATCATAGGGTGGAGAAATTGAATGAACTTGATGAGTTCCAGTTCCATGCATACTCCAGTTCGTCCTTGTATAAGGACAAGATTAAGTACCTCCATGACAAGTATATCCGGAACAAAGAATTCAAAGAAGGTGATCTTGTGCTTTTGTTCAACTCTCGATTGCGGATGTTTACGGGAAAGATGAAATCAAAGTGGAGTGGCACATTTGAAGTCGTACATGTGACAACCTTTGGTGCTTTAGATCTGAAAAATATGAATGGTAAGATTTTTAGAGTCAATGGGCACCGGATGAAGCACTATATTGGCAAGGTTGATGATGGCCACGTTGTGGCGTTGCTCCATTTCAAGTGATTGATGGTAATATGCATCGTGCCATGACGTTAAATCAGGCGCTTCTTGGGAGTCAATCCATGTGTCTTTTTCTTTTTCTTGTTTTTCTTCTTTAGAGTAGATAGGATTGGTTTTATTCTAACTAGTTTTGAAGTGTATGCAGGAATATGGGTGTGCATTGTAGGGATTGTGCAAAAAAAACTGGCTAAGTGTTGCAAAAGTGCGGACCGCACCAGAATCATGCGGACCGCACAATCACTCTGCGGTCGCATAATTTTGTGTGCGGTCGCACTACTGGAAGATGAAAAATTCATGTTCTCTGAAGTTTAGCCTATCAAATTTCTTTAATGATTTGCGGCTGCACACAAAATTGTGCGGACCGCACAAATTCTGCGGCCACACTCTTTTTTGTGCGGACCGCAACATTACTTCAAGGAACAAGTAAGGAGTGCCGACCGCACTCATAATTGTGCGGCCGCACTCAGGTAAAATTCTGGGCCAGACGGATCAAAGTATAAATAGGTCCTTACTCAACTGTTTACACTTGAAGACCTTTGAACTCTGGAACTAAGCTAGCACAATGCATATCCCCATTTTTCTGTATCATCCCCCATTTCATCAGTGTTGAATCTCACCTGCATTTTCATTACTGGTATGTTAATATTAGTCTTTAGATTCTTCCTCTTTTTCTTTGTTTTAGTTCTTTAATCTAGGGTTAAGTTCATGCCTAATAATGACAATAGATGGTCCTTCTTGCTTAGCATCATATGGGTAGCATCTAAAATGTTAAATGGGGCCTGGGTAAGTAGCTAATCATGCTTAATTGCTAGAGCCATGTCTAAATTAGTGAAAAACCTTATTTAAATCGTAAGGCAGTGCCCATGAAATTCAAATTATGCGGCTGCACACACTTTTGTGCGGTATGCATTAGAGAGTATGCAACCGCACACATTTTTGTGCGGTCCGAAACTTCCTGAGTTAGGAAAAGTATGTTAATAAAATTGTGTGGCCGCACTCAAAATTATGCGGTCCGCAGTGGACTTGTGCGGCCGCGCTCATTTTTGTGCGGTCCGCACTGATGAAATATGAGAGACCCCCATAGCTGAACTTGAGGCTGTGTGACCAGACTCAAAATTGTGCGGTCTGAACTTTTGGTTATGCGGCCGCACTCACTTTTGTGCGGTCCGCACTCACTTTTGTGCGGTCCGCACTCGGTAGTCTGCGGCCACACACGCTTTTGTGCGGTCCGTACTGCACCTTCTGAGACTGTGTACTATAACTTTCAGTCATGCTTCTGTATACATTATGAGCTTCAATTGTAATTGATTTTTACTACTTATGTATTTCATACCATGGTTCGCTCACGTGGTAGAGGAGATACCTCGAAAGGGAGGGCAGAAACCTCCCGAGGCCGGGGTCGAGGCAAAAACAACCTAGCTCTAGCACTTTAAAAGGTCATAAACAAGAAAGCTACAACTAATAGATCCCCTGAACCTTCCGAGACCAGTGAGTACCTCCCATCCGGGGAAGCTTCCGAGGGTAACTCCGTGCAAGCACAATCGGAAGCCAATCACAACAATTCCCAGGGAGACTCCACCTGGTAAATGAATCATCATCGTCTGCCAGTTCTTCTGAAGGTTCGCAGGAGGGTAGTCAAGCCTCTGATCCCTCTCCCTCACATGCTCCAGCTAATCCAATTAATGTGGATGATGATGATGATGTCCCAGACGATGGGAGATGGGGTGAGACTGCAGTGGGAGGTTTATAAAGATCAAGGAGGCCAGAGCTACGAGAAGAAAGATTTGTCAGTGCCAATGCCTTTGTTAAATTTAGAGAATGGTGGTGGTAGAGGTCGCTCACTCTTGAGCGACAATTCTTGATGAAAGATTTGAAAAAGAACAACCTCGATGTCCTTAGACAATTACAGGAGCGCAAAGGATGGAAATGGTTCATCCACAACATGCTAGATGCAAATAGGCAATTGGTTAAAGAATTCTATGCCAACGTTGCTCACATAAAAAAGGGTACCAAGGTGACAAAAGTCCGAAATATGAAAATCCGTTTTGACTCCCGTGCACTAAACTCATATGTGGGGTTTGAAGAAGTAGAAGCAGTGCAATACTTGGAAAAACTATCTATGGGTGAGGCAACTCGCTCGTGGCTCGCTGAGATTCTGGAAATCCGAGGGTCAACACCTCCGTGTCTCACAACAGGTGTTCAAATAGTCTGAGCCACACTAAACTTTAAAGCAAAAGGGTGGCAGACATTTGTGTGCAGCCGCATTGATCCATGCCTCAATGAGAATGTCCTCCCACTTCCCCATGCAGTTTTAGTGGCATCCATTATTGCCCGATATCCTATAAATGTGGGAGCCTTGATGTCTTCAAACATTACCTTAGCGGTACAGAAGGGGGAGAGGTCTTATCCCTACCCCAACTTCCTCACAGAATACTTCAAGGATCAAGGGGTGGAGTCAAGGCATTATGACGTCGAGGTAAGGGAAAGAAGACTTTCTCATGGTACGACCTCCAGGGAGATGACAACCCAAAGTTCAAGGGTAAAGCTACTAACTCTGCTGGCAAGTCTGAGGAGCCAGTGGTAGTGGTTACTAATTCAGCTGCCGAGCCTTCCACAATAGCCAGTACTTCTACCGGGAAAACAACCATACCACCTTCATCTTCCGGACCACCTGCTTCTGCTAGACTATTAGTGCCATTATCAGTGCCTGCCTCATCTACTTATCCTCAGACTGCGCTGTGAGTCTCCCAGACATTGGTGAGTCTCAACAACTGGATGCAGGCAGCTACTACAAAGCTGACTGCCATATCCAGTACTATTGCAGTACATTCCTCAACCCTAGCAGAGCCACAGGTACCTCCATTAGTGGATGAAACATAGAAGAAAATTCTGGACAACCATAAGACCATCATAGAGACTCTAGCGACGCATGGGAAGGTCATTAAGTATTTGGGAAAACATGTCAAGAAGATATAGAAGTCTCAGGCATCAAAGGAGTCGATGGAGAAGCTGCGCAAAGAGATTGAAAAGATTGCATCTGCCGGAGATCTTCCATTGGACCTGCTCATGGAGCAAACAGTCCCGACAGCATCAGCAGCAACACCAGAGGCATCAGAAGTAGCAGCCGGCCAGTTTGAGGAGCCGGTTGCGACTATTCGGATCGGATTTATGTTAGCTTCGTTGGGAGGCTCGCGTAGTTTGGTACGTCAGCTCCAAAAGGATAAGTTGCGTTGGAATTGATAAAGTTCCGTGGAGTTCATAATTGCATAAAAGCTGCACACACTGCTGAGTAGATGATACAGATTCTCAGCAACCCTGTTGTCTCTCAACCAGGAGATGATGACATACAGTTAGAGGAGACAGAGGGTGCTGAGGGACCCATGCAGAATGAGACCACATAGGGAGTTTTCTTCACTCTCTACCCTTCCCTATTCTTATTTTTGATTAGCATTGGGGACAATGCTTATTTTCATTTGGGGGGTGGTCTATTTTGATTGATTGATATTGACATTTGGCATGTAATAACTATTATATTATTTTTCCTTCATCTTTATTTTCTCTTTGGTATGTATATATTCTCCCCATTTGATGTATATATTCATTTCCCTTATGTATATATTAGCTTTACTTCATTTTGTATATTCATTTTACTTCTTGTAGTTTACTTCATAACTTCTTTAGTTTGTTTTTCCTTAGTAGTATAACTTCTTATTTATTTTAGTAGCTTCTTTTTAATTTGTTAGCTTCTTTTTACGTTTTGTGTGAAAAATAAGCCTTTGATTTTCTTAATGCCATGGTTGTTTCCAAAGGTGGATGTTGTTTGAACCGGGTGGCTCTTCCCAACGATGGATGGAGTGACAACCTTCTTAAGGGATTGACTCCGTTTTCGTTTATGTTTTGGCTAATATAGTAGTAATGAATAAAAGTGTTTCCAGCATGCTTCACTTGGTACTAACACATTTACCTCCGACCTTATGGTTAAAAACAAAGTTGTTGGCATAACATATCTCTAGTTGTGACCTTTAGACTCGTGTGTTGACTTAAACAGTCATCGAGTGGTTCAGTCAAGCCATTTGTGATTCTCAACCTTAGCTAGGGTTTTTGTGGGCCCTCGACTCTGCTCTCTTTAGCAATCCAGCAGCTTGAGAAGTGAGGTATTGAATTGCAAGTCCAAGTTCCCGTGCCAATAGTCTAGAGCTTGCCTCGAATGTTTCTCTAGGCGAAATTCTTAGTGTAGCTTGGCTTGAGAAATGATTGTAGGCTCTCCTTAATCCAATTTGAAATTTGAGAACTTCTGTAGCCTACCAATGTGATATATATAGTCAACCCCTTTGAGCCGAAAGTCTTTTTTCTTTCAATAACCACGTTACAAGCCTTTATCCATTTTGTAATGACCCTCTCTTGGCACTCGATCTTTCCTTAGCATTCTTGAGAAACAATTGGCAAAAATATAAGTTTGTGGGAGAGACGAGGAGTTTGAAAGTGATAAAAGGTACAAAGAAGAGAAAGAAATGAAGAAAAGGGAAGGCTAAAGAAAAGAAAGAAAGACCAAAAAGAAAAATTCCAAAAAAAGAAGAAGAAGAAAGTGAATAAGTGAAAAGTTGAAGAGATTCAAAGAAAAAAAATGATGAAAGGCATGGAGTAAATAGAAAAGGAGAAAAATGAATGTCATGATCAAGAAAGAGTGACGTTACGTCTCTCTAGTTCCCCAAAGGAATAATAAAATGACTCAAAGAGTCGAGAAAGCATGAGCCAAAAAGAGAAAATGGAGTGCTTAAGGAAAGATGAAACCATTATATTCCAAAAAGTCCTACCTTGGTCCAAAAGCCTTCATTACATCCCGCAAAAGCCCTACATGATTTCAAGTTGAGTGAGCTTACATTAGTGGTGATTTACATAAGGGGCAAGCTTATGGTACTTAGAGCCGGACTTCTGACATTTTTTTGAGAGCGATGAGCGAACTTTTCACAATCTTTGCTTCGAGTGTTCCATTTTAAAGTGATATTTGCTAATGGAGAGTAGAGGAGGAGGAGTTTGGGATCCACAATAACCTACGTGAAAGAGCGAGCTTCCTTGATGAATAGAGTAAACTCTTGATGCTCTAGTGTCACATTAGAACTATGGTACTCAAAAAGTCAAAACATTGGGTTGTTGATAATTCATATGTGTTGGGGGTAATTGTTAGTCCCAATTGATGCGTGATTGATTCACCTTAGGCCAGCTGAAATATCCCTTTTTCTAGTGGAGGTGGGAATTGCCTTAATTTCTTGAGGACAAGCAAAAGCTTAAGTTTGGGGGAGTTGATAAGTAGGGATTTTGATCGCTTATTTGCTCTCTTTTACTTGTGTTTTAGCTCAAAAATGCTTAAAGGTATTCCAGAAAACTAATGAAATGTGTTTGCTTTTAGGAGTGTTGCAATATGAGCCGAAGGAATCAAAATCAACTCATAAAGGAGTCGTAAGTGAACAAGAACCAAAATAGGGAAAAAAGGCCAACAGTGCGGACCGCATAATTCTAGCGCGGCCGCAGAAGAGAGGTTCAAAGACTTTGAAGTTTGAGCAAGCAAAGATGTGCGGACCATACAAATATTGTGCGACCGTAGAACTCTGTGTGAGGCCGCAATCAGTATTACGCGGACTGCATAAAAACAGAATCAGAGAGCTGGGTTCAAGTCCAAAGTCAAGGAGTGCGGATCACATCATTTTTGTGCGTCCGCATAATCAAGACGCGACCACACTCAGAATTGTGCGGTCCGCAGAAGTCCATCAAAAGCCAGAGCTCAAGTTCAAGGAATGAGGACCGCACTAGAATTGTGCGGCCGCAGAATCAAGAGTGTGGCCGCACTCAGAATTGTGCGGTCCGCACAATCTCTGTAGGGGAATTTTTGTCAGATATTTTCAGCTTAATATAAATAGAACTTTTTGTCATTTTTAGGTTAAGTTATGTTTTAGAAAAACACCTGTTCCATTTTCTTTTAATGCTTTTAGTAATTTTGCCCTAGATTTGTCTCCAAACACTAGATTTTCATCCCATAATCAAATCAAATATTGTGGACTCTATCTTTATTTCTTCTTTAATTTCTGTATTTTTCATGAGTAGCTAAATTTTTAGCTAGGGTTGTGAGCCAACCCCAGTGTGGGTATTTTATGGGTGTTTAATTTAGGGCTTGTTTGCGAGTGGGCTGGTGATATTTAGCTTGGTTCTTGCTAGAACTCAAGAATTAATGGTTGCAAACATTGATTCATGCCTAAATGACAAGTCTCTACATGAGAAAGAAGGACTAAGTCTAGGAAAAATTGGTTAACAAGGAATTGGGGTGAACTCAAGAAATTGATAGCACCAATTAAAGGGTTAAACCTAGAGATAGTAATACCCGACTTGAGCTAATATCACTTGTATTGTGCAAATACCCATTTGGACTTGAGAAAGCCAAATTGGGCAAAATGACTCAAACTACCGAGAGGTACATAGTAAGTACCCGGATGTGATTGCTATATTACGACCCCAACTAATCAAACTTGCCCTGGAGTTTACAACCCATTAGATAACCACCTAGGTAGAAGTCACGACCCTAGTCCCTTTAATCATTTGAAAATCTCAAAACCAAAAATATTGTCCTTAATATTATACTTGCAAACAATAGAGTAAAGTAGAAGTAGAACATCAATCAAGTTTGTGGAAGTGTAATTGGATCCAAAACTTTCAATTAACCTAGATATACACCTAATTCCATATTCTAACTCCCTGTGGATTCGATCCCGACCTTTGTTGGGTTTATTATTGCATCGACCCCCTCGCTACTTAATTGTGGTGTGGATTTGACCGAGATTAAGATCTTCAATCAACAACAACAAAAATAGTTGAACAACTAGAGAAAAATCAAAGGCTAATCTATATTAAAAGTAATAGAAGATCATCCTCCAATAGGTTCCATCAAACCCTAGACTATAAAGTTTAGCTACTCACATTAAACTACAAAGTACAGAGACGAACGGAAGGAAAACTTGTTTTTATTCTGGCGCCACTGTGCTCTCTAGCCTTTTTCTTCTCCAAAATAGTTTCCAACCCTTTCTCAACTCATTTAGGAAGTATTTATATGTTAGGGTCAAAATTCCCCAGCCGAAATCCGGTTTGGAGTCTTTTAACCCGCGACTTTTAATTACCGGGCTATAGACCTCGCGAATCCAGGCTTAAAGCATGGTCAACCAGGCTATAGACCTCGCGAAGCCTGGTCTGTAGCACAGTTTGGATACTTGATGCTTTTGCGCTCTTTTCTTGCACTTTTTGTCTTCTTTTTGTGCAATTTCCATTCGACTATTTCTTCCGATGTTCCTACACAATAAATAACACAATTTAGCTCAAATTTTGCACAATTAATCACTAAACCAACAAAATATTGGGCGAGTAATATGCTAAAAGTATAGAATTTTGGCCTAGTATCACCACCCACACTTAAACGTTGACCATCCTCGAGTCAACTACCAATTCCTAGAGCACCTTATTTTCTTTTAGTACATTGGAAGCACATCATACCTATGGCTATAGTTGATAGCAACAATTAAACTTTAGCATATGCCTTCAAACTTCCTGTTACTTCATGCCATACTTCAAAGATTTATTCCACAACAAGACAATATGCTTATAACAATCCTAACTTCACAAACCGACTTAATATCACAATGCATTCATGGATTGAACACTTAACATCATAGAGAAATCTAATAACGTCACATATCCCTTGCAAAATCATGTGCCCTCACAACAAGAATAAGAGATTAAGGTAAATCCACACATTCGAATCAAATGCTCAAATATATTTTAAGAACTCACATATATAAAAGAAATCTCTCTCTCTCACAAAGATGTCACATCCATGCACAAAGTACCATAGGCTTGCCCGTTATGTAAACCTCTACTAATGTAGGCTTGCTTGATCTAAAATCAATTAGGACTTTTTATGGTTATAATGTGGGCTAAAGGACGGGTAGGATCAATTTAGGAATAGTGACTGACCCTCCTAAGAAATTTAACACATCACAAAATTAACTTAAACGCATATTTCTCCAACCCAACTACAATTTCACAAACAATATCATGCCCAGAGTATTTACACTTTCTTTAAGCACTACTTTAATTCATATCCCCTAGCAAGAACAAGATATGCTTATTTTTCTTTGATACACATTTTTTTCTCTACCATTCTTGCTAGTGGTGTAATCCTTACAATATAAGTGCACCTTTCTTTCTTTCACTGGTTCCACTCAAAAGCCACCCAAGTTCCTCCTTACTTCTTTTAACACTATTTTACCATTAAAGTGCTTTAAGAGGTAAAAGGATTAAGGCCTCATTTGTTTGTACTTAATGGAGGTCTGAATCTTAATCATTTAGATCTCAGACATTAAGTGCGCTTGTTTTTAAAGTCTGAACCTTAATTATTCAGATATTAATCATTAAGTGTTTTTTACTTCATAACCACTAATGGGTCTGGATAGGTCTGTATGATTAAGATCTATAACAGAGACTTAATTTCATTAAGATGCTATCACATATTCATTATTAACTTCTGACATCGCCTACCATTATCAACCACCACCATGACACCACCACGACCATAATCAACTGCCAAGACCACAACCATACTCAACCACCACACCACTACCATCACCACGCCACCATCATCCTCAATCATAGCCGCTACCATCATCGAACATCACCACCCACTATCCCCACGACTCCGACCACCATCATTCTCACTCACAATAAACACTCATCCACCTCAACTACCACAACTAAACACCCCATCACCATCAACAACCACAGCCGGCACCGCCCATCATTATAACCTACCACCACCCACCTACCACCTTCCTCAATCATAATTACTACCACCACCTGCCATTATTAACTATCACCATCCACCACCACCATTCTGAATCATAATCGCCACTACTACCAATCTCTACTAGCTACTAGTATGAACCACCATCATCAACCAAAACTACCACCAACCACCGCCTCTAGTCGGCATTCACCCGTTAGCAATCACCACCAATAACTATCATATTTTAAAAAATATATAGATTTTATAGATTGAATATTAGATTAATTATTGTTTCATTTGAATTTTATGTTTATTAATTTTCAAATAAAAATAAATTTTATACATTCAGATGTCAAAAATCAAATAGCCTTAGTTATTTAGTATTCAGATCTTAATATATTTAGATATGTATTTAGATTTAGATATCCTAATCTTAGTACACATTTTGATATTCAGATGTGTATTCAGATTCATACGTCTTAATCTTAAATAAAACAAATGAGGCCTAAATCAATGACAATTAACAATAAAGGGGTATATGCTTGTAATGTAGTTGCCAAGTAAAAGTTTATTGGCTCAAAAAGGTTGACTAAATTTTTATTAGTTGCAGGAATTAAACTCAAAAAGGTCAAAGAAATCCTAAAATCACTTTTTCAACCGAGCAAAACCTAAAATTTCGCTTCAACTCACATGCCGGGCAAGTTCTAGACTCTAATGCAATGACACAAACTATAATTTCTCACCACACATGGAAAATGACTCCCTAAGGAAGATTCCATTCTAATTTTCAAACAATTACAAGTATTCATAGAGCCATGAAATATTAAGCATCAAGAACAAAGTTACACAAGCCAAGAAAACGAGATCTAGGTGTCAATAAACATGTTATCTACTCCACAAGGCATTATGAGCATTTTCAAAGCATAGGAAAGTACTACACATGCTAGAACCTAAATATGCTACTATCAAACTGTTGGCCCAAGTGAAAGATAGTTTTGAAGATTGACAAAGGAAGCTGAGGCATGAACCGGGTTCATCCCTTGTGTGCATAGGCATAGGCAGATTCGAGCATGGGGGATGCATGTGAAGAAGATAAACTTAACTAGGCATAATTTATATCTCCTGATCGAAAAATTTGCATAATTGATAAGGAGAAGGACTCCTTACTCAAATAGAACATTATCTAAGATAAGGAAGGAGTCAGAAGTTGAGATCAACTAGAACTCTTCCACCAAGGAAGAGTAGCATTAAAACTCTAGTTATTTCTTTATCTACTAACTCTATATATTGATGTTCTCATTCTACAGGTACACACAACTGCAGAGGTTAAACAAGAATCGAGAGCAAAACAGTAAGGCATTTTGCAAGCAATTCGTGTGTAATTCAAGTGTGCAAACCTGAAGCTACATGAACCAGATAGAAGAACCAGTTCCAAGCGTCTGTCTTTTATTCTAGTTCAATTGTAGTATGCATTTTCATATTGTACCTTTCATCTTTATTTAGAGGCAATTGTAATAGGTACTAAGAGTATTCAAGTTAGAGTTAACTTGAAGTTGTTTCAACAGTTAGAGGCTGTTTGCTACAAGGGATTATGGTTAGTCCTAGGTTTACAAAAGTGGTTTTTGTAAATGCAGTTTTTGGCTCAGTGATTTAGTGGAGAGTTTGAGAAAATCCTACTGGGAAGTAGGCCGTGGTTTTTTTACCTTTTGAGCCAGGTATTTTCCACGTAAAGTACTTGTGTTCTTTACTTTCCGCATTTACTATTTCAGCAATAGTAGGTGAAGGAACACTTAGAAGAACTAGGTCCTTCCATAATCAATTTAGGCAAAAAATTGGACATCACACAAATCACCCGCTCTTGTGTGGTATTAACGTTAAAACATCAATTGGTATCAGAGCAGGTTATCCTTGAAGAAGCTAACACCTTAGGAGAATATCAAGATGAGTGCACCACCTGGAAATTGGAAGGTCAATCCACTGCTAGGCCACCACTCTTCAATGTCCAGTACTACTCCTGGTGGAAAAATAGAATGAGAGACCACATCATAGGAGAAGACTATGAGTTATGGGACATTGTCACCTGATGGTCCCCTGGATACCATGAAGAAGAATGCTGAAGGAATATATGTGCCAAAGCAAGAGCTGACTGCACTGCTGAGGACTTGAGGAATTGGGAGAAGAATGCCAAGGCCAAGAAATGGCTTGTGTATGGACTTGGTCCAGATGAGTATATCATAATTCGAAGTTGTACTACTGCTAAGAAAATTTGGGACACTCTGCAAGTGGCTCATGAAGGAACACCTCAAGTGAAGAGGTCTAGAGGAACTCTACTATATTCTCAATATGAGAATTTCACTATGAAGGAAGGGGAAACCATCCAAGAGATGTATAAAAGGTTCATCACATTGACAAATGAACTTTAATCTCTTGGAAGGATTATTCTTGAAGAAGACAAAGTTGAGAAGATTCTGACAAGGGTTCTGCCAGTCTCTAGGGAAAGCAAAATCACTGCCATTTAGGAATCAAAGAACATTTCCACTCTTAAGTTGGATGAGTTGATTGGAAATCTCACTGCTTATGAACTTAGAAGGAAAACCATGAAGATGGATGTACCCAAGAAGGAAAAAAGACTAGAACTCAGAATCACTGAAGGTTCTGATCTAGAGGAAAATGAGATAGCTATGATCACAAAGGACTTCAAGAAGTACCTAATGAGAGGAACGAGTTCTTCAAGAAGTGGAAGCTACAAAAAACCAATAGTTCCTGAAAAACAGACCAATGAGGGTTGCTACAAGTGTGAAAAGACTGATCACCACATCAAAAACTGCCCTCAATGGGAAATTGAATGGAAGAAGAAAAGAGCTGAATGAAGAAATAGGAAGAAGGAACAGGTTCATCCCAAGAAAAACAAAGGATCAACAAAGGCTATGGTTGCTGCTTGGGGAGAAAGCTTAGAGGATGAAGATGGAGATGAACAAACAATTATGTCAATTGGAGAATTTGATGAGGAATCTGAGGTAAGTATAGTTTATCTCAAATACAAGATTAAGTTTTTATCTAAAGAAAGGCTATCTGAGTTACTTCTAGATTTCATTGATGAATTCAAGGATATAAACAATGAATAGGAACAACTGTCTAAGGAATGTGTGATTATAAAAGCAAAGTGTAAGAACCTGGAACTCAGTGTTAGTGAGGCTGTAAGTGGAAATACTGCACTAAAGAACCAGGTTCATGCCTTTGAAGCAAATGTCCTAGAACTAAAATATGAAAACCTAAAACTGAAATTACGAACAAGTAAGAAGACAACTAATTGCACACAACTCACTCTAGAAGAAATAGGTAAACTCAAAGATGAGTTGTATAAGAAGGATGAGCAGGTAAGAAACTTGAAGGAGGATCTAGGCAAGGTCAAGCATGAACTAGACAAAACCTGTAAGTGGAACAGGTCCTCCGATGCCTTTTCATGGCTACAGGAACATCATAGTAGTAATAAAAGAGGACTTGGCTTTGGGAATCAACAACCTAAATAGGACCCCAAAAGCATGTACCTTACACTTCCTGAGAACAAGATTAGTACTCACTATGGTAAAACAAGTCACTATAAAAGTGAATGTAATGCAAAAGAAAAAGCAAGCCAAAAGAACAAAGTATTTGTTCAAGGGATGAATTGGCTACCAAGTTGGGCTAAAAAGAATTTAATTCATCCTTTTGCGTATAGAAAGGGACCCAACTAGTTTGGATTCCTATGACTAACCCCTGGTTTTCTTTTGTAGGTTCAAGTGAAGGGGAGCAGCCAACTATGGTACATGGATAGTGGCTGCTCAAAGAACATGACAAGAAGCAAGGACCAGTTCCTTTCACTTGAGGACCTCAAAGAAGGTAATGTCTCCTTTGAAAATGGGAAGAAAGGTGTGATCATTATGGTTGGTAAGATAGGTAAGACTGATTCTCACTCTATTGAGAATTTCTACTTGATAGATGGCCTAAAATACAGTCTAATTAGTGTATCACAACTGTGTGATAGAGGTAACTTGGTAGCATTCACCTTTACTAAATGTTTTGTGATAAATCTTACCACTGACAAGATTGTTTTGCAGGGAAAAAGAGTGAACGATATCTATATATATATATATATATATATATATATATATATATATATATATATATATATATATATATNAGTCTGAGTCAACTCAACAAATTAGTCTCCAAAGACTTGGTGATAGGACTGCCTAACATTAAATTCAAGGAAGACAAATTTGTGAGTCTTGTGCAAGGGGGAAGCAGGTAAGATCCTCTTTTAAATTCAAGAAAGTGGCAAGCACCACCAGATCGATAGAACTGGTCCATATGGATCTCTATTGTCCAATGAGAACATTAATCAGAGGTGGTAAAAGATATGTGATTGTGATTTTTGACGATTAATCTAGGTTACTTGGACATTCGTTTTAATATCTAAAGATGAAGCATTTGACATGTTCACTTCTTTTGTTAGAAAAACTCAGAAACAACTAGGTAATCAACTTGCATCAATTAGGTCTGATCATGGCACTGAATTCGAAAATGCTAAATTTGCTGAATTTTATGATGAGCATGGCATAGATCATAATTTTTCTTCTCCTAGGACTCCACAACAAAATGGAGTAGTAGAAAGAAATAATAGGACACTTGAAGATATATCTAGTACTATGCTCCTTTCTAGTAAACTGCCTCATAGCTTCTAGGCAGAAGCTGTAAATACTGCATGCTACATCATAAATAGCTGCATGACTAGACCTCTGGTTGAGAAGACTCCCTATGAGTTACTTAAAGTGAGAAAATCAAATATATCCTATATTAGGGCATTTGGATGCAAGTTCTTTGTGCACAACAATGGTAAAGACTCCCTAGACAAGTTTGATCCCAAAAGTGATGAGGGAGTATTCTTGGGATATTTTTACATAGTAAAGATTATAAGGTCTATAACAAAATAACTATGTGTGTTGAATAAAGTGTTCATGTGGTTTTTGATGAAACTAACATTCTTTCTTAGAGACAGGAACATGATGATGAAGCAATTGGGCTGGTAAGAAACTTAAATGAAACCACAACCCAGACTGAAGCTGCACTGGAAGAAGGAATAGGTGATGGAACAGGTTCATCCACCCAGAACAACATGAAAAGGGGAATAGAACAAAGAGGAAATGATCATCAAACCTCAATAGAACCTGTCCGTGAACCTATTCCACAACAAAACACTGAATGAACATCAAGGGGAAACCAGTTGGTTGTGAGACCTTACAAGTATTAAAGTTCTCATCCTATTGAGAACATAATTACTGATCCAACCTCTGGAATCAAAACCAGATCTTCATTAAAGAATCTTTGTTATTTTGATGCTTTCTTATCTCTTATTGAACCTAAAAATGTTGCTGAGGCTTTGCAGGATGCAGACTAGGTAAATGCAATGCAAGATGAACTCAACCAATTTGAAAGGAGTCAAGTTTGGCATCTGGTACCAAGACCCTTGAACATATTAGTAATTGACACAAAATGGGTCTTCAGAAACAAACTTGATGAAGATGGAACAGTTACAAGGAAAGATTGGTGGTTCAAGGATATAGTCATGAGGATGGCATAGACTATGATGAAACCTTTGCTCCAGTTGCAAGGTTGGTAGAATAAGACTCCTCATAGCCTTTGCTACTTACATGGAATTCACCCTTCACCAGATGGATGTCAAGAGTGCCTTCCTCAATGGCTATCTAAAAGAGGAAGTAATTTTCAAGAAACCTCCGGGGTTTGAAAACAAGGAGAATCCTGATCATGTGTATAAACTTGACAAAGCACTTTATGGACTCAAGCAAGCTCCAAGAGCATGGTATGAAAGATTATCAAAGTTTTTGCTTGAGCATGAATACAAGAGAGGTAAAATTGATAATACTTTATTATTGAAATAAAAAGGTAAAGATCTCTTGGTAGTTCATATATATGTTGATGATATAATCTTTGGAGCAACTACCGATAAGCTAAGTAAAGAATTTTCTAAACTAATGGGGAGTGAATTTGAAATGAGAATGATGGGTTAGCTTAATTTCTTTTTAGGCTTACCAATTAAATAAAATTAAAACGGAACTATGATCAATTAGAAGAAACATGTAAAAGAGTTTCTTAAAAGGTTTACAATGGAAGATTCCAAATAAATCGACACTCCCGTTGAAACAGCTACAAAGTTGATATAGATGAACCTGTTTCATCTGGCGATTAGAAGTTGTATAAGGGTAATGGTTAGCTCATTGTTGTATCTCACTGCTAGTAGACCTGACATTGTTTTCAGTGTAGCCTTTGTGCAAGGTTTCAGGCAAATCTAAAAGAGTCTCACTTGACTGCACTCAAGAGAATTTTGAGATATCTAAATGGCACTACTGATCTTTGTCTTTGGTATCCAAAAGGTAGTAATTTCAATCTTGTGGGATATGCTGATGCTGATTATGCAAGTTTTCTTGTGGATAGAAAGAGCACCTTAGGTCACTTTCTTGGCTCATGTCTTGTGTCTTGGGCCACCAAAAAGCAAAATTAAGTGGCCTTATCTACTGTTGAAGTTGAGTATGTTGTGCTCACTTGTTGTGGATCAAACAACAATTAATGGAATTTTGAGTTGATGTTGGTTGTATCCCCATTTTTTGTGATAACACTAGTGCAATTAGTATGACCAGGAACCTGGTTCATCACAAGAGAACTAAGCACATAGATGTTAGGCATAACTTTTTGAGGGATAACTATGAAAAAAGGTTGATCATTGTGGAATTTTGTGCTACTGACAAGCAAATAACTAACATCTTCACAAAAGCCTTAAATAGATATCACTTTGAAAGGAACATGTTAGAATTAAGGATGATTAAGATCACCTAAAAGGATCAGTTCAGAATTCATAACGAGAGAAAAAAAAATTTGGTTAGAAAATTTGGAAATTATGTATATAACTAGATTAATTTTTGCTATACTCTTGTGCCATGTGTTAAAATTACTCATTATTCTCTAATTATATTTTCTCTATTTTGGAAAATTTAGACTTACACAAGAAAATTCTCAGTGAAGAACCTAGTTCATCAAGATAACACGGTATGTTTTCTATACTCTGCATAATTTGAAATAATAATATTCTAATCATGTGCAGAGTCCTACCTAAGTCCAAATTCCTTTTAAAATTATCCAATATAATTGATCCAGTTCTGTTCAAAAGAATCCTAACCAAATTAAACCAAGATACTAGGGAAGACTCCACTGTCTCTTCAAAACTGACATTTCAGTTTGATTAGACTTCTAAAAGTCTAATAAGACTTCCATTACCTATTAATTACCCCTTTAAATTGATCATAATCATATGTGCCTCCACTTTATAATTTTCAAGACGTCGAAATACTCTCCATCTTCTCTCATCCTCCAAATTTCAATCTACCTCTCTTCTTTATTCCAGAACCAAGCATAACAATGACTAACCCTTCTGAAAATCCTAGTACACCCCTACCATGATCCTCATCTTCAACCACTCCTCAACCTAATAAAATAAGAGTAAAATTTCTTGCTCGCAAGACATTGGCTGGGTGTGCATTCTCAAAGAAATTAGACGCTCAATTAAAACCTATCCAATCCCAAGAACCCCAGAACTCTGAAGAATCCTTCATGTCTGTTACTGAGGGGGAAGAAACTGGATCTTTTGATACAGAACAGGTAACCTATGGCCCAAATACTACTACTGAAGTCACTTTTGAGTTGGCTGAGAATTTAGAGAACAAGTTTATTCTGGTTAGATCTATGGTTGATGTAGAAACTTCTGAGTCTAGAAGGATAGGTGGTAAAAAAAAGGGAAAAAGAAAAAGAGAGTGAGGGTGCTGGTAGTGAAGAGAGGGGAATGGGTAAAAGAGTGGTTGATTCTTCACCCATTATTGATACAGGTATAATGGCTGTTTGTCAGATAAAGTGGAGGAAAGTGTCAAGAACACATGGGAAGTGGTTCTGGCGAATCCGCTGAAGGGCTTGTTAAACTTGGACAAAACGTAGATGAACCTGGTTCATAAGTTGAATAAACCCTAGCAGACCTATTGAAGAAAGTGAGCGAGAGCTACAATCCCAAGAAGAAGAGAACTTCCAAGGCTAAGACCCCTGGCACTGCTAGGGTTAACAAGAAAAGGAAGGCTGCCCCTTCTGACACTATTGAAATTCCTCCCACAAGAGGAAGAGCCACAAGAAGTCCGCTAAAGCAGAATGAGGCAAATTTGCAACGAGCCTTAGAAGAAAGCAAAAAGAAAAGGACGGACAAAGGGAAGAAGAAGGTGGGTAAGCATGTTGAGGCTATTGATGTTGATGTCATGGACCTGGTCTATCAAGATGAAGATCTGATTGCAGAATTGGAGGTTTAGACTCTCAAGCCTAAGAATGGAAGTCTATTTCTATGTCTAAGTCTGTTGAAACATCCACCCTGACAAAAAGGACCAGGTCTGCAGTGAAAACCAAATAAGTAAAAATTACTGAGGAAGAGGAATGGAGTGGAGAAGAGGAAGATGAATCAGACACTGAAAAGGACAAGATGGCCAAGTTTGGCAAAAAGGACAATTCTGAAGGGTAGACTTCTCAGGGATTTGGAGGAGGAAGGGATGGTGCTGCTGTTGGAGAAACTGGAAGTGCAAGGCTGGAAGGACATGGTCCTTCAAATGGATGGAAGGTTGGCAAAGAGTGAAATTATTGAGTTTATGGCAAATTCTGAAGTGAAGGATGGAAGGGCTACTAGCTTGGTGAAAGGGGTGCAAATCTCTTTCGATGAAAAGGAGCTGGGTGAAATTATAGGCGTACCTACTGAGGGGTACAATGACTACACAAAGATGAAATGGCCAAGCCTAGAAAACCTTCTTACCGGTTTTGCCATCACCAAAAAATTCAGTGACAATGGGAAGGAAAGTGAGCCCAAGGCTGTGTACAAGAGTGAGATGAATCCATCCCACAAGGTGTTATTCGAATTCATCAACAAGTGTGTTCTTCCTAGGAAGGAAATGAGGCACACTGCCAACTTAATGGACTTGGTTCTGATGGAATTCTTGGATAGTGAGAGGCAGATTAACTGGCGTGGATTTATAATCCATCTCCTTGATAGGGTTATAAATGGCTCCAAAGCTCATGCCATTCCCTATGACTTCATTCTCACAGCTGTGCTTGCACATTGTAAGGTGCCTATGAAGAAGTGGGAGACGGCTACAAGAAAAGATCGCTTTGGTGCTAACACTCTGATTTCTTGTGACTATGAGGTCCATGCCACTCCTAATGAACCTGGTTCATCTAAGAAGGTACCCGTCAATAGCAAGGTCAGAGCCTTGATGCAGGAGAATGAGGCAAAGGATGCTGAGATCGAGAGGCTGAATACACGGTTGGCTGAGGTAGAGTCTGAGAGAGATGCTCTCAGAACTGAGCTGGCAAGAGAAAAGGAGAAGAATGATGAAATTCTTCATGACATGCTGAACTTCTCCAAGACAAAAACCAAGCCCCTAGTTCGTCCACACCTTAAGCTCCTAGCCTAGTGTAGACCCTTCAGTAACCCAGTTTGGGATGTTCTTTGTTTGCTCATGTTTTCAGTATTTTTATTTCTTTTTATGTTTTGTGGAAGAATCATATCAACTATCAATGAAATTCGATGGTTTTTCTCTAACTGTCTGTTTATATTTCTTAGATAGTTTAAATTCTTAGCTTGATTGTTGATGATTGATCCATGAATGCATTTGAAGTAGCTCAGTGGCCATGAGTAAGTTATAAAATCTAGGAATCACACATATTTTTTGCAACTTTTCGATGATGCCAAAAGGGAGAAAAGGTTGTGCTTTACATGATGAATAATGATATTTATAACCTAATGAACCTGGTCCTTGATGACAAGTGATAAAAAGAAAAATTGTTTCTAACATTGTGTTGATGTTGAGCTAAGTTGAAACAGGGCCTAAGCTTATGAAAAGCACTGAGTTTGTCATCATCAAAAAGGGGAAATTTATTGGCCCAAGTGAAGGATATTTTTGAAGATTGACAAAGGAAGCTCAGGCTTGAACTAGGTCCATCCCTTGTGTGCATAGACACGGGAAGATTCGAGCATGGGGATGCACGTGAAGGAGATAAATGTAACTTGGCATAATTGATATCTCCTGATCGAAAAGGTTGCATAATTGATAATGAGAAGGACATTATCCAAGATAAGGAAGGAGTCAGGAGTTGATATCAACTAGAACTCTTCCACCAAGGAAGAGTAGCATTAGAACTCTAGTTGTTTCTTCATCTACTAACTCTATATATTGCGGGATGTTCTCATTCTGCAGGTACGCACAAACAAAAAAGTTAAACAGGAATTGAGAGCAAAATAGCAAGGCATTTTGCAAGCAATTTGTGTGTAATTCAAGTGTGCAAATCTGAAGCTACATGAACTAGATAGAAGAACCAGTTTCAAGTGTCTGTCTTTTATTCTAGTTCAATTGTAGCAGGTGTTTTCGTATTGTACCTTTCAGCTTTATCTAGAGGAAATTGTGATAGGTACTCAGAGTATTCAAGTTAGAGTTAACTTGAAGTTGTCGCAACAGTTGGAGGTTGTTTGCTACAAGGGATTAGAGTTAGTCCTAGGTTTACAAAAGTATTTTTTGTAAATGCAGTTTTTGGCTCAGTGATTTAGTGGAGAGTTTGGGAAAATTCTACTGGGAAGTAAGTCGTAGTTTTTTCACCTTTTGAGCCAGGTGTTTTCCATGTAAAATACTTGTGTTCTTTACTTTTCGCATTTACTATTTCAGCAATAGTAGGTTAAGGAACACTTAGAAGAACCAGTTCCTTCTATAATCAGTTTACGGGAAAAATTGGACACCACACAAATCACCCCCTATGTGGTATTGAAGTTAAAACATCAAAAACTAGTCAATGGCACCTAACATATCTCATTTTCCCATCCTTTTATTCCCTAAATCCTACTCTAATATAAAAATAAAAAATAAAAACTACTACCTCGTTCAATTACATCCCGTAGAAAGAACCGAGGAACAAAGAAAAACCACGAGGATTATTACCACCTAAAATAATAAAAAGATATCTTTTGGATTTTTTTTTTCGTTTAGACGTTAGTCCCTCAAGAAAACTATCTAGAAGATCCATCGTAGGGAAAAGTCTAATCATTTTAATAGATTAACTACTAAAGCAATCCTAAAAACTAATGACTAAAGCTAGAATATTATACTAATTTTTTTCTTTTTTATATTCTATGCTAAAATAGGAAAGACGAAGCTAAAAAAATTAAAATAAAAAATAAAAAATAAAAAATAAAAAATAAAAAATAAAAAATAAAAAATAAAATAAGAAGTAATTAATTTATCTAATATTTACAAGTCACACAGAATATACAACCTGCAACCCCACGCTTAATTCAGGCAATGTCCTCTGTGCATATATAAATTCATAAAAAACAAGTATGGTGGTAGGAAAAATTCCCTGATCAGTAATCGTCGTCGCCTTCACCTTCAAAGTCCTCATTTGCAGCTGTTCACTCTTCATCCTCTGCTCCCTCCTCAGCATCATCATCATCCTCCTCCCCGGACTGATTTGGCTCGGCCTGGAACACTCAGCGTGTTGACATACTCATCCTCTGGGAGTTGTTGGCCATCACCAAGCCCAACCAGTTGCTGGGCATGAGCATTGAGCGGGAAACACTGTCGCTCCCCTCTTTCCTCGCGGAGATCGGGTTTATGACATTCGGTTGGGACAACTCTTTTCTTTTGGGAAAGGGGTTTGTGTTTTTGAGAGTCGCCACCTAACGATTTTAAAAGGTGCGTTAGGACACCAAAGGGGTTCATTTACAACTACATTGTTAACCAGAGATAGGGTAAGGTCTTGAAATTATCCTAAGGGGAAGGTGTTAGGCACCCCTCAGGATCCACAAGTGTGGTTCCCGGCCAAACAACTTTTGTGAATTTGTACGGCTTAATAAACAAACAAATAAAGGCTCAAATAAGAGGGGATTTAAGTCTTAAGCATGAAGATGTTTGGAAATAGTAAAGAAGGTTAGATTTTGAAAAGATTACGATCTAAGCATATAAAGGGTATCCTAGGTTTATAATAATATGGATCACATCAATGCAATACCCGGTAATCACTCCTCGAAGAGGGGCTACACGTGGTATTAGCGCACCGGTCATCATATCCATATTCTACCCTTTCCCACCCCGTGAAAGTAACTAACTCGAGTGTTGGTCTCGACCTCTATTATATGCTGTTACCCGTCCCTTCCTATCAGTCTCGGAGGAATTTAGGACTTCTATCCTATAAGGGATGTTCTAGACAGACCCTCAGGTTTTAAGGAATAATACTAAGGAGACATATAAGAATATGTAGGACTGCAATTAGGGGGGATACATAGAAAAGCTGAGAAAAGGCACAAGTATACCTCCACAGGCAATGCAAATAGGCAACACGACTCATACACAGTTAAGGTATTTTGATTCAAATCCTAAAACATGATATCTAAATAATAATAACAAAGACAAATTTATTGCATAACTCAGAGAGGAAGTCTTAATCAGGCTTGCCTACTGGTTTTAAGCATGCTAACAGTTGAACACTGATCACAAAAGACAGTTCTGATTTTTATTTCTTTATGGCTGATTACCTAAGACTTGCCTAGGCGGGGGACATTGTATACTAATTATCTGAATTTTTAGAGGGACTGTTGCAAATTATTAACTACACATGTTGTTCTAGGTTGTTCAGAACACATAATTATTGCTAGTTGTTTTAGAGAAACTGAGTGAAGTCGTTTTATTCCTTTTACATGCACCAGTAGTTAGACTAGGTTTTGTTAAGCGAGTATGAATGAAATCCTAAAACATGGTATCTAATGCACAGGCAGGGATGCAGAATGATGCATATACAGAATCCTAAGCAGGATTTCTAAATGCACAATAATTACAACATTAAGCATGATTTCAGAAGATGCAAGAATGGCAGTTTATTTTAGTGTTGCATATCCTAAATAGGATCTCTAAGTGTACATGGAAATATGAAGCATGATTGCAGAAAATACCAATTATTAACATTATTTACCCTATCACAAAAGTTTTTCTAAGTGATGAATGACAGTACTGAAACAAGATGCTGAAATAGTGTTCATAAAGCCTAAATAGCATGATTTCTAATGCATGATATGCTTTGAACATGTTGATCCTAAACATGGTTTCTATTGCGTAAATAAGGAATGTAAACCTAGTAGCCTGGTTTCTACCCCTTTAATAATTATAGCATGCATAGTTACCCCTCCCTTTTCACTATCCATCCCTAAAGAGTTGTTTACAATTATTCATTACAGGCCATTTGTATAAATTAAATAATTGAAAATAAGAAAAAGAAGTTATGCTATAAGGAGCCTACAAAATAGGCCCAGAATCTCCAGAATGCCTCATTGCCATTCTATTCACAGCCTTTCACATGATCCGGGTGTGTTAGAGTTCCCTAAGCATCTCAAAGGATCCCGGGCAGTGCTCACACCAAGATTTCATAGCCAAGATGGAGTAAGTGCAGTGTGGAAAGGCCAACTCTTGTGTATCAAAGTTCAAAGGGATCTCAAGGGTACCAAGGCTATACTCACACAAGAGGGGCGTAACCTAATGTCTAAGAGTATAATGGAAGTGCTCATAGTTTTGAAAAGATGAAGTAGGAAAACAAATTTTGAAAATAACTTGTTTGAAATAAGTTTTGAAGAACAATAGAAGAGTATTACTCAGTGAAAACAATTTGAAACAAAGGGATTAGGAAATCAACAACTCAGAACCACATCAACATACATAGTACAATGAGGCAGTCACAAACAGGGAATAAGGGATTGGGGACAAGTAGGCTTCTCATGAAGTAGATTTGCATACAAGTTAATACTATAGAAATACTAAGGTATCACAAAACTTTAACAACCATATAACAGTTTTCATAAAGAGGTTCAGGCCATAAACTAACAGAATCAGATTGAGGGGTGTGCTAGGGGGATAACATGTTGAATCTAAGGGAGGATAGGACAACTTAACAATCATACTAGTAAAGTGAAAGTAGACATGCTAATTACAGGGTACACAACAGAACCATAAGTAGAATCATAGTAGAAATAGAAGGAACTGTAATACCAACAAGAACATGTTGTTTTGAAGCTTTAAGTTAAACTGAAAACATACCAGTTAAAGGAGAATAAGTTCAGAGTGAAGCGCAATAGAGTGAAGAACAGTAGAGTGCATAGCAGTGGAGTGCAGAGTTGCTCAGTCTTGGCTTGCAGCCAACTGAGGATAGCAAGTGAACAACAATAATAACAAGAGAGAATGTATATGTGTGTGAGAGAGCTCAGAACACTGTATCGTGTTTGTGTTAGTGAAAGACTAGAGTATTTATAGCTTTTCAAAACGAGTATAAAATAAGGTAACAAGCACTGATTAATCAATCAATATTCAATTAGAATCAATCACAGACCTGAACTCCCTTTAATTAGGGAGTCCTAGTTCAAACAGTCATACTTGGTGTCACATAAGGAAAGAATAAATCATGAGCTAAATAAGAGTAGTAAGGCATTTAGCATGTGATAAAGGCTAAATACTTAATTTTACATAAGGATAATATATACTGATTATTTGACAGCAAGTTGAAACACATAAATAAGGTTGGATACCTTTTAATTTTAACAAATCAGTCACATGAATCGCGGATGGGACCAAAATCACAGGGAATCAGTCCTAATTAAGGAAAGTATCACACAAATAAGGAAATAATTCGAAAATCAGTAAAGAGTTCTAAGGAAAATACACAAAATCATGTTTTTAAGGAAAATATCACAGTTCTACGGAAAATACACAGAACCAGTAGAGAGTATTATGAAACAATCAATAAAAATGAATAATCAGACCTATTAAACGATAAATAGCACATGTTGAACAAAAATCAGAGAAACCCTAAGCAAGAAAATCACAGAAACAGTAGAGAATTAAAACCCTAGCAACAAAATTAAAGCATAAAACTCAGAGAATACATAGACAGTTCCACAAGAGACGAGCACACATAAACACATAATAAGATATGGACTAGAAAAAATTAGGGCTTTTCAGCATATTAACTTAGACAACAAGAAAGTATAAGAGAATCTCTCAAAAACTCATTACAAATCCTTAAGAATTAGAAGAAAACCGTTTTAAAAAAAGGGATCAAGAAACCCTAACTTCAGAGTGAGGAAATCGTTGGAAAAACAAAGATTATTTTGAGGAAACATATGAAAACATTATAAGAGGCTTAGATCCGTCACAGATCTAAAAAGATCAGACTATTTAAAGCTAGGGTTTCCAGAGAAAACCCAAAATGAGAAGAGGCTTAGATATTACTAGCGTTTGGGGCTGGAAAATGCAAGAACCTTACTCGAACGGCCATAGGAGGCCGAAAAACATGGAATGAGACCGGAGATGGGAGTCGAACCGCCTCTGGTTCACTTGAGAACCCCCAAACGGTGATACAAGGTGAAGGACGGAGCCATAAGGCTGGTGAGAGGTGAGACCTCCATGGTTTCCAGCGAGGAGGTGGCCGGAGAAGGGAGGAGATAGGTTTAGCAGGTGGAGCATTTTAGAGAGAGATATGAGAGAGTTGAGAGAGACGCTGAGTGAATGAGAGGGAAAATGAGATAGGGGGAGGGTAGTCATTAGGGTTAAATTAGGTAAGAGGGATTTGGACTGTTGATTGAAATTAATCAACGGTTTAGATTGAGTGAGGGATTGGGCCGGGTGGTATGGTGCATTGGGCTTGGGTCTGTGGGTTATTAAATTGGGTTGGGGTCCAGATTAATTAGGCTAGAACTAAAAAATAAAAGTGGCTAATTGTTAAATACCTCATAAAAATAGATAAATAATTTATAAAAATGGCTAATAATTATAAAAAATGAAATTGATGCTCAATAGAGTGAAATTAAAGTAATTCACTAATATAAAAATATAAAATGACTAATTATTGAATTAAAATGGTATAAAATGTACATTTAGGCTATAACTACAAAAATTGTTGTAATTATAGCCAAATAATACCAAATTGGCTAATTTGTGAAATAATTAAATCCTAATAGGATCAAAATGATATACTGAGCTAGGAAATATTTTGAAATTATTTATAATATAATTTTCGAATAATTATTGAATTTGAAATAATGAATAAATTGGAAAAGAAATTGATAAAATATGGAAAATTATGGAAAAATACCAGTTGCTATGAAAGCATATTTTGAAGGTGTATATGCAAGTTAAAAAATAATTTGAGGGAAAATTGGATAACAACAAACGCTCCTCCAAGATGTCCCTCTCCTCCATAGTGGCCGGCCTCCCTCTAATCCTAAGCTGCAAGTCCATCATCCCATATAAATGATCCTTAAAGCTGTCATCTCGAGCATTGCACTCGGCATATGTCAGTGAGTCCATCGCACTCTCCTCCTTCGCCCGGATGCTGGTGATGTCCGTAAGTCCGAGGGGTGGTAGAATGACTACATCAAAATCTCTCTCCTCCTTACATATTTTTTTCTCAGGTACTGAGTCAGCATGTTACCAAAGGACAATCTATCAATTCTCTTGCTTGTTCTCACCTGCAACATCTGGTAGTGTATCAATTGGCCCACATTCACTTTCAGGCCAGTCATTAGGAAGTACAACAGGCCTACCCTTTCACGGCTAATGAGAGTCTCATGGTTGCATGGTAGTAAGCGCGTGTTGATCAATTTCAACCACACCCAAGCTTCCGACTTCATTTTTTTCTTTTGAAATTTCCTATGATGTTGGGTATTATTATCACGAACCCAAGGGTCCACATAATTGACACCACAGAGAGTGTGTCTCAGCACTAGAAATGTTGGACGGGCAATAAAGTTATCCAAGGGCTCATGGGAAACATCTGGAGTTTCCAAGTAATTGCATATAGCTGATGCAGAAAAATCAATCAACCTTCCCCAAATAGGCACTAGCTGCTCAGGATCATTCGGATAATACCCAACATAAAATTCACATACAAGGTTTACATTTATTGATACTTAGATTTTAGACAACACTCATGAACAACCGACTCAGAGTGTATATGTTTCGACCGACAAAGCTCGTACCAGTCCTTGGCAAGTGTGGGTATACTCTTAAGTCCAAATTCTCGCTGTCCCGCCAGCTGTGGGCGTGAGGCTGCTATTGATGCAACTGCTTGAAACCCCTCAACCTGGATTGAAGTGGCCTCCACTCCTTTCCTCTTTTTCGGTGGAGGTGCGGAGGAAGCCTTGGCTTTGGTGGCAGCAGTGGCTTCGCCCTTTCCTTTTCCGTTGTCCTTCTTAGGAGGCATATTTGTACCTACACAAGTAGACATTAGTCAGTGTTGGAAGCATTGAATCACTTCAAAACATGGTCTTGAGACCCCACTCGTAAGAGTTCATCACATGATGTTCTACAACTTTCGAGTCTACTCAGGCTTCACCTATTTATTTTAGCATGAGAATCAAGGAATGACACAATGATGTCTACTACAATTGCGAAGCATATAGATACCAGTGAGCCACCCCACACTTAAAATTTCAAGTGGTGCAAGGCGACATAACACTATTATTACAATCCTGGAGACTCGGGTTCCAATGAGGACAAAGAATGCCTTTGAGGCATTTTAACAAACACTACTTAGCGTGCACTAGTGCCGTGGAAGTGCTTGTAGGAATGAGGTATTGCCTTACCCTCCCAAATCAGCTTGGGAATTTCGTGCTACCACTTTTGTACACAACATCAATATCATTCCTATAGGGTTAGGATGAACAAGCACACTGTTACTATGAAGAACAAACCCAAAAGTTATCTGATTTCATTACTGATCACGCTCAACTATGTCTAATAAAAGACTAAGCGGGCGTTGCAAATATAATCCGAGGTATTATGCCCAGAGTCAATCCCACAGGGAATTTACGTATCAAGCAAGCTGTTAGAATACTCAACTGTCACTTGATGTTATTTAAATTACTAACACTAAAGATTAAAACTAAAGATTAACTACGCTAAGGTGTAAACAATTGTAATAAAGATCTAAGGTTATGGTTTCCCCCGTCGGTGAATTTACTTCTCGGATACTTCATATAGCTTGATTAGTTGTCTCTATCAATCATGAACACTCTATCTACCATAAATCTCTCTCAAGTAATTATGATAATTTACTAGACGCACTCTCTCAAGTTACGCTAGCTAGATTGCATTACAGTTCACTTTAGATTGCACCCGAGGTATCGTTATCTCTAATCCAACCTCTAAACCCTCGGTTATGACTTTCATCTATACTCCGGAAGTGATGTTGTTAAAAAAACTACCTAAATATTTGCTCTCTCTCAAGTAGATACATAATAAATAGGCACAGCTAATTGATGGCCATTCAATTAACTACAACAAGAACATAGTTGAACAAATAGAGATTAATCAACCAATCGAAATTATATTAATAACACAATAAGTTCATCCCTCAACGGGTTCTACCAAAATCCTAGATTAAAGAAGTTAGCTAAACATGTTCAAAAGAATCAAATCTAAAATAACTTGCATAATTAAACTACAAAGTAATGAAGAAAATCTGTACAAATTGATGTATTGCTGTCCGAATCCCTTCTAATCTCTCGTATGCCTTCCGATCTTTTCAAGTTGTGTTTTAGGGGTCTATTTATATGTTTAGGACAAACCCAAAATGTGTAGGAGACTTCTATTCCAACCGGGAAACACTTAAACTCATCAAAACTCAGAATTGACCGAACCTGGGACCTGGCGTTTGGGCCCTGGCGCCTGGTTAACGCCAAGCTAAGGCTGGCATTTCAGCTCTAACGCCTGGCTAACGCCAGGATAAGGCTGGAGTTTCATCTCTAATGCCTGGCTAACGCCAGGAAGGGTTAGGCGTTTGGGCTCTGGCGCCCGGCTATAGCTCGGTGCACTCCTCCTCGCCTCTTGAGCGTATTTTCGATGTATTTGCATCCATTTAGCTCAGTTTCCATCTCCACTTCACCTACACATGAAATAGACTCTATTATGCACATAAAAAGTTTATTTTTATCATTAACACACATAAAATGTAGGGCATATAACATATTAAACCATGAATTCTAGCCTCGCATCAATTACTTTACACAATTCAAAATTTGGCAAAGAAAAGAGTTAGAAACCATAGCTTAGATGCTAAGGATGGGAAATTTCTCTTCAATTGATGTTGCTATTGCGTGAACGAATGGATTCAATGGAGTTTGTGTGTGAGGGGGAGGGGGAAATTGGGCCGGCGGTGGAGTTTGTGTGCATGTTCAATGGAGTTTTTATTTTTGTAAGAGAGGGGACTAGGGCTTGCAGTGTTGTGTTTTAATTAATTTGTGTGTGTGCAGTGTTTTAAATCGATTGGGATTAAAAAAAGAAAAGATTTTATACCTGAACTCCCGACATCAATGGAAACGCGAGGCATGCAGAGAGCTCAAGTGATCTATAGGTAGCGTGGCACCACACTCAATGCAAGATCATGTGTAGTATAGAGTGTGCAGCGCCAGATCTGTAGCGAGGTCCAGTGCGCTATGTGCTGTCCAGCGCGAGCTGTGTAGTGAGGGGGATACCTGGCAATGCGAGGTCTGTTACTAGGTCCGAATTTCTTTAGGCTTTGTGGCACGAGGTAGACATCAAGGTCTGGAGCGTACTTATGTGATTTTTATTTCGTGTTGTGAACGACTCCAAGCGCTATGACCTCCCAACCTGCTCCAGCACATGTTCAAACACCAAGACTTAATTAGAACTTGTTAGTGCCTAAAAGCAAAGAGAAAATTCTAGTTAAGCTAAAATAACTTGCAAATTGGGTTGCCTCCCAACTAGCGCCTTACTTAAAGTCACGACATGACGAATATAATATAACAACGGGTTGCCTCCAATGAAACGCCCGATTTAACGTCGCGACACGAACGCAGGAAATCGAACTTAAGGTTCAGTCAACATTTGAGGCTCCTGCAAATCAGTAAGCGGTACAACCTTTTCATCATCCATGCCAAGGTAATGTTTCAACCTTTGACCATTGACTCTAAACCTGTTCGTACACTCCTCAGATTCAATTTCTACAGCTCCATTTGAGAATACTTGCACAACCTTAAAAGGTCTCGACCATCTAGATTTCAGCTTACCCGAAAATAATTTCAATATTGAATTATACAACAACACGAAATCTACCGGTTTAAAAATCCTCCCTTGAATATGCTTATCGTGCGTCATCTTCATCCTTTCTTTGTACAACCTGGTGCTCTCAAAAGCATGGTAACGGAATTCGTGAAGTTTATGAAGCTCGTGGCTCTACTCGTACCAACGGCCTCCATGTCAAGATTTAATTTCCTTAATGTCCAAAAAGCTCTATGCTCTAACTCCACCAGTAAGTGACATGCCTTTTCAGACACCAATTTGTACAATGACATACCAATCAGAGTTTTAAATGCAGTGCAGTAGGCCCATAGTGCATCATCCATTTTTTTGCCCAATTAGTCCGAGTAGCATTTATAGTTTTGGTCAATACACTCTTGATTTCTCTTTTTGACACCCCCACTGGCCCACTTGTTTGTGGGTGATACAGAGTGGCGACCTTATGGCGAATGCCATATTTCTCCAACAACTTTGCAAAGGCCCAATTGCAGAAGTGGGTGCCGCCATCACTGATGATCGCTCTTGAGCACCAAATCGGGTGAAGATATTTCTTCTTAGAAAATCAATAGCTCCCTTTGCATCATTTGTATGGAGTGCCACGACTTCTACCTATTTTGAGACATAGTCCACAACTACCGGTATGTACTTGTTGCTATATGAGTTGAGAAATGGTCCCATAAAATTGATTCCCTATACATCAAAGACTTCCACCTCTTGAATTGGGTTCAAGGGAATCTCATGTCGACGGGAAATATTCCCCGTCCGTTGACACTCATCACAACTTTTCACCCAAAAGTGTGCATCTTTAAACAATGTCGGCCAATAAAAGCCTGACTCCAGCACTTTAGCAACTGTCCTTACTTCTCCAAAATGGCCTCCATAAGGTGAAACATGACATGCTTGCAAAACAGAAGGTTGGTCTATCTCGGGAATACATCTCCATGTCATGTTATCTATACAAAACCTAAACAAATATGGTTCATCCCAGAAATACATGAGTCAATCACGAAAGAACTTTTTCTTATGCATAGAAGACAAGTCATAGGGAATAATACCGTTCGACAGGTAATTTTCAATATCTGCATACCATGGCGCTACCTCAAGGCTCGTGGCTAAAAGTTGTTCATCTGGGAAAGTTTCCATGATTTTTTCCACCTCAATCCTCTTTTCAGCTCTTTCAAGCCTGGACAAATGATCAGCAACTTGGTTTTTCGTTCCTTTTCGGTCACGGTTTTCCAAGTCGAACTCTTGTAGTAGTAGCACCCATCGAATCATGCGCGACTTTGAATCCTTATTTTCAATGAGGTACCTGAGAGCAACATGTTCATTATAAACAATAACCTTTGATCCTATCAGGTATGACCTGAATTTGTCAAATGCGAACACCACTGCTAGTATCTGTTTCTTTTTGACTGTGTGATTCAGTTAGGCACCACTCAAGGTTCTACTTGCATGGTAGATTTGATGCATGCCTTTATCTTTTCTCTGCCCAAGAACTGCTCCAACAACATAGTCGCTTGCATCACACATAAGCTCAAAAGGTTGTCCCCAATCGGGTGCCACTATGATTGGAGTAGTCACCACTCTCTTCTTCAGCTCCTGAAACGCTACCCTGCAGTCATTAGAAAACACAAATGAGTGATCTTTTTCAAGCAATTTACATAAAGGGTTAGCAATTTTGGAAAAATCTTTTATAAACCGCCTGTAGATACCGGCGTGACTGAGGAAACTTCTTATGGCCTTGACGAAAGTGGGTGGAGGCAACTTCTTAATTATATCAACCTTATCACGGTCCACATCAATTCCCTTACTTGACACTAGGTGTCCCAAGACTATACCTTCTTGTACCATGAAATGACACTTTTCTAGTTCAGTACCAGATTAGTCTCCATACACCTCTTCGATACTCTTTTCAAGTTCATAAGGCAATCATCGAAGGAGTTCCCCACCACTGAGAAGTCATCCATGAACTCCTCAATTATTTCCTCCACCATATCTGTAAAATTGGCCATCATGCACCTTTGGAATGTGGCGGGTGCGTTGCATAGGCCAAACGACATTCTCCGAAAGGAATAGATACCATACAGACAAGTAAATGACATTTTATCTCTATCCTCCGGTGCAATAGAGACCTGGTTATACCCCGAGTATCCATCTAGGAAGCAAAAGTGGGACCTCCCCGCCAATCTATCTAGCATCTAATCAATGAATATCATCAAAACTTGGTCTTTTCGGGTGGCCTTGTTCCATCTTCTATAATCCATATAGATTCGCCATCCCGTGACTGTTCTTGTTGAGATAAACTCGTTATTCTCATTTTGCACTATAGTCATTCCACCATTCTTTGGCACATATTGAACTGGGCTGACCTAGTTGCTGTTAGAGATGGGGAAGATGATTCCCGCATCTAACCACTTGATCACTCCTTTCTTCACCACTTCTTTTATGTTGGGATTCAGCCTTTTTTGATGTTCTCCGGAAGGTTTATGCCCATATTCCACTAGAATCTTATGAATACACAATGTTGGGCTGATACCCTTTATGTCTGCAATGGTCCACCCAATTGTAGTCTTGCACTCCTTTAGAACCTGCAAAAGTTGTTCTACATGCACATCTAACAAACTAGATGAGATAATAATAGGCAATGTTGAACTAGGTCCCAAGAAAGCATACCTGAGGTGGGACGACAAGGGTTTTAGCTCCAACTGTGGTGTCTCTTCGATTGATGGCTTAGCTGGAGGGATTTTTCTTCTAAGTGTAAAGGCTCGAATTCGAGCTCTCTTTTCCAGTACCATTGGACTTCAAGGACCAACACCCACTCCAACAAGGTCTCACCATCTACCTATTCTAGGTTGGTCAGGTAGGCTGCTAGGGGGTCTTTTGCATTCAGTGCCTCATCTTCCTCCTCCAAAATCACATCCATGGCTTCTATTAGAGAGTAGTTAGAAAACTAACTGGGTCACCGCATAGACTTCTTCACATTGAACGTTATCTCTTCATTGTTAAGTATCATATTTAGCTCCCCAGTTTCACAATCAATCAGAGCTCTCCCAGTGGACAAGAATGGCCTTCCCAAAATTGTGGGAATCTCTTCGTCAACCTGGAAGTCCAGAATGACAAAATCTGCCGGAAACACAAACATTCCAACCTGAACAAGTACATCATCAAGTATACCCGATGGCCTCTTCACCGTTCGGTCGGCTAGTTGTAGTAACATGGATATGGGTCTTGATCTTCCAAACTAATCTTTTTTAAGATAGACAAGGGCATAAAGTTTATGCTCGTGCCCAAATCACAAAATGCTTTAGCAAAAGCATACCTGCCTACTGTGCATGGGATTGTGAAACTCCCTAGGTCGGATAGCTTCTCAGCTATAGGTCTCATCACGACATCACTTCATGTCTGAGTTAGTGTAATAGTTTCCAAGTCCTGAAAGTCGAACTTGCAAGACATCAAGTCCTTCATCATTTTTGTATAACCTGGCATTTCCCTCAAGGCATCAATAAATGGAATGTTCACCTGGATCTGCTTCAACATCTTCATGAATTTCTTACACTGCTCATCCTTATGATATTTTGCCAACCTCTGTGGGAAGGGTGCTGGTGGTCCCTTCTTTGCTGTGACTTGAGTTTGATCCTCCTCGTGCACGTTTTCTAACGCCTTCTCTTGCACTCCCTCAGCCTCTTTTGCAACCTCTTTTTCCTTATTTATTTCCTCCTGGGCTGGCTGGATATTACTTTTGCTAGCTCAGTTCACTCATCTACCTCAACCGGTACTGGCACAAGTATCTCAGTTGGTCGGTTTTCGCGAGTAATTTCTTACTCTAGATCAAGATCTCTACCATTTCTCAAACTCATAGCTATCAGTTGCTTCGGGCCCTGCTCTTTCGGGTTAACATGTGTGTGCGCAGGTAATATACCTTGAGGATGATTATTAAGGGTCATGGATATTGTCCCTAGTTGAATCTCAATGCCCTTGATAGTTGAGTCATGTAGATACTACATTTTCTTGCATCAGGTGGAACTTTTATTCCATTTTCCCACTATACCCAATGAGTTCCAGAATTCCTTTAATTTCAAACAACCCATCATCTTGTTGCACTATCTGTTCATATTGAGGTTGTTGACAAGCTAGTTGTTGATTCTGCTAATTGTACCCTTGTTTCCTTTGATAAGGCACAACCTGACCCTGTAGTCGTGCAACTTCAGGATTATTATTATTATTATTGTACTGCTGTTGTGCTAGCCTATATTGTTAATTCTGCTATCCCCAAGTCGGACCACCTTGTCTCTGGCCTCCATAGCCCATATAGTTCATATTCTCTTGATAGTTCTGATCGTCACTCTCACCACTCCACGAGCACACATATGGCTGATTAATGTATGGTGTGCTGAATCCTCCATTTGTCGTGTCAACTATGTACACCTCCTTCTGGCCTGACTCATCAATATCTTTGGTTAAGATACTCAATTGCATCATCATCGTAGCCATATTCTCAACTATGGAATTCTTTGGGTCTACAGCTACTGAGTGAACTACATGAGTGACTGTAGAGTCTCTTGGCATCCATCCTGAGTTTTGAACCATTTTATCAAGTAAGACCTTACATTCCTTGAATGAATTGCTCAAAAATGCTCCTCCTGCTGAATCATCAACATTAGCCTTCAAGCTGTCTGCCAATCCCATGTATAACCTTTGCCCCAACATCTGATATGGAATTCCATGATGTGGACACTTAACCAGCATCCCTTTGAACCTCTCCCACGTTTCTTGTAATGTTTCAGCTGATTTCTGCCTGAATCTCAATATCTCATCAACTTGCTTGGTTGTCTTATTGGGTGGGTAGAACTTGTTCAAAAACTTCTTGACTAATTCCTCCCAAGTGGTGATAGAGTGTATAGGAGCGAATTGAGCCAAGTCTGAGCCTCTCCTATCACTGAGAATGGAAACAACAATAGTCTTATTGCTTCCGGTGTCACATTTGGTTGCCTTTGCATGACACAAATCGACAGGAAATTTTTCAGATGTTGCTGTGGATCTTCAATATAAGACCCCGAGAATAGTCCCTTGTTTTGCAACAAATTTAGCATGTTGTTTGTAACTTGAAATGATTCTTCTTGAATTGAAGGGACTGCAATTGCGGTTGCCACGTTTTCAATGCTGCGTTGTGCCCAATCTTACAAGGTTGCTTCTGGAACAAGAGGTTCCACACCCTAATTGTTCGAGTCATTCACATTTTTTTGATTGTTTATAATGTCACCCATGTCTAGTTCGATTCGTACCATTGAGTTATGTTGTCGTTTGTCTTTCTTGTTTGCTCGTTTAGTGCCTTGAAAGCTTTCTTAGGGTCTGATAGTGCTTCGTACAATTCACTAATTCTTGAGGAGTTTCTAGGAATGCATCTGTAACACACAAGACTACAAAGAGTTTCAATATAATGAATTTCAAGTCGAGAAAGCTAAATAAACTATGAATTCTAACAATTCTTTTAGCCGTAATTAATAACACCGTTAATTCCCCGGCAACAACACCAAAATTTGATCACACTCAACTATGCCTCCTAAGAGGTCTAGAGGTCGTTGCAAATATAATCCAGTTTATAATTCCAGAGTCGAATCCAACAGGGAATTAACCTACTAATTACAACCACTAGTTTCACACGAATTCAAGTATTCAACCTTAAGAAATATTAAATATCGATTTGAATGTTTACTAACTAAGACTAAGTAATTAAAATGCAGTAATTTATAACTAACAGAGCAAATATTGTAGACAAGATTTGGAAAAGTCTAGGGTTATGATTTCCCTTATTGTTTGAATCTCCCCCGCCACGTTTCCTATAAATTCACCTAAGTATTCTCTACCGATCGTGAGTACGTTGGGTGTCGTAGCTTGCTCTCGAGAAACTACAATAATTTATTAGACAGATTCTCTCAAACTACTCTAGCTGGCACTAATTCACCGCTCACTACGATCGCACCAAGGTTACAATTATCTCTAGTCCCGCCTTTAAACCCTCCGTATTGATCTCTCAAATACAAAGAAGGTGATTTATAATCCCACAGCTAAAAAGGTTATGTGGCAGCTGGGTATGATTTTTGCATATGCGGATGAATTTAGAGATGTAGTAACCAAGTATGCAGTTTAAAGGAGGATTCAGGGGGAAAAGAATGTGAATGAGCCAACAAGAGTCGGGGTGAGGTGCAAGGATAGTTGTCCATGGCTGTTGTGTGCAAGCCTTGAAACTTCATGTAATAATTTTGTGCTTAGGACTTATAGTCTAGTTCACGAGTGTAATAAAGCCACCAGAAATTACCTGTGCAATTCTAAATACTTTGCTAAAGTGTTTAAAGATAAAATAGTTGAACAACTATACATAAGAGTGCTCAAGTTACAAGAGTTAATTAGGAAGAAGTTTAAAGTGCATATTGGCAAGACCATAGCTAGGAGAGCAAGAGCCAAAGTATTGAAAGAAATTATGGGTGACCATATTCTTGAGTTTGGAATAATTCTTGATTACATGGATGAATTGTTAAGCACCAACCCTGAGAGTACTTTTGTGGTGAAACTTGGTGAAGCTGATGAATCAGGTATGACAGTATTTTAAAGTTTCTACATCTGTTTTGGTGCATTGAAGAATGCATTCATGGGTACAGGAAATAATATATTTAGATGGTTATTTTTTTAAAGGAGTTAGTGTCACGCCCTGACCTCAGGGAGCGCTACCGACACTCAACAGAGTTACCTCGGACAAGAAAGCTTGCACAATACCGTCTACCCAACTCACACACAACTAACGAGGAGGATGCATTTCATTAATAAGTCAGTAATAATTCATGTGAACAACACTAGTTCATTTTGGTTAGTTACGTCATTAACAAGTCTTCAAAACAATACATTATATAATCATAGCTAAAGAGGAGCAGATGATAAAATTACAACATTTTTAGTTTAACTTTCCCAAAATAGATACCACCCATACTGTGTCTATGGAGCCTCTAACAGAGTCAAAAGAGTGTTATGACAGTGCTGACAACAAGGCCCCGACTATACCTCAAAACACTATGTACAGTGGATAAGAGATACTGGACCCCGAAATGAAGTGGGGCTCACCAAGTCAGCTGAAGAGAGGGTGTGTTGCTATCACTGGCCACTATCACGTGCTATGGAACCACTTGCATCCATTGAAGATGAAACACCCTGGGCAAAAGGGACGTTAGTACATATGGAATGCTACTAGTATGAAAACTAAACACCCCTTAACAATAAAACAAGTAACAGTAAGCGGAGAATAAAACATGAAATTAATAAAAGACTCAAACGGTATCAAGGTGTCAAGTTAGGGGGAAGGTAAATTTCAAATAGGCTTCGGTAATTTAAGTTGGGAGATCTTTAGCACCGATACACCACCGTGTTTTAGCACGGAGCCCGATCTCAGCCCGACCGGCTAAGCCGTCTCACCCCAAGACATACACTCACAGTACCACCATGTGTGCGACATAGCATCCAATATCAGCCCGATCGACTAAGCCGTTTCACCATAGTGCCGTGTGTGTCGACATCACATCACATCTAGCTGGCAATAATCTCATCCCATTTAAGGGGAAAACACAACACACCAATCTCATCCCATATAAGGGGAACAATCTCATCACATTAACACGAGGATTTACCCCTCAATCACTCCTATGTTCCAACATACCTTTCCTCGGTGGCTAAACGATACTCCTAAAGCATTTAACTATAAGTATTTCTCACTCAATTCATATTCTTCTACATGTTATTCATTTATTGGCATCATGGTCTATAACGCAATATCGTTCTTGACACGTTGACCATATTTCTTAATTCATGCTCGCTATTTCACTTTCAATCATTATCATAGATAATCAACATCAAGGCCTTACAAATTAATACTTTAAACACATACTTGAGCAAATTAGGGTCTTAGGCACATATGATCTCTTATACAATTTGATGTAATCACTTTTGGACTTGACTTGAAGTCACAACATTTTAATACATACTCATACTTCAAATACTCTCCCGAAGAATAGCACAATATGATAAGAATATTCGAGAACGCATCTTGAACATATTCAAATGTATACATCATCCGACGCCAAACTTATTCAGATAAGTCAATTCATAATGGACAACTCGGGATTTACAAGATCATCATGTAAATTTAATTCTAAGAGAGGAGTTTAGCCAATATACCTTTCCTGGAGATTTTTAATTTACAACAATGTTCCGAAAATCTTAGCCACTTCGATCTATTTAGAGATATAGCAAAATTGAACACAAATTAGGAAGGAGTTCATAATTCTAGCTCACTTGAGCATTTTACCAAACATTAGGCGTGCATTAAGGATTTAAGGTCCTCCTATGGTGGATTCTTTCACCCCACCACTACCCAAAGTCCATTCAAAATAGCTCAACAATCTCCCCGCTACCCCAGATGGTACATGCACGTAAAATAAACAACTCCCACACCCAAGAATTACTTTACTAATTACCCATTTTAGTTAAGTTCCAAAATTAAGGGTTAGGGTGTAGAATCTTAACCTTTTAGCTGAAGAGCTTTAAGTTACCTTAGAGAAACCTTCAAGGTTTGAACATAGATTGATGAACAAATGCCTTGGAACTCCCCTTCTCACTCTAGAATACCTTTCTCTCTCTCTCTAAAATGTGAGTTTGAACCTTCTAAAATGACCCTAAACATTGTTTTATAAGAATGGGGTTGAGTTTAAAAAAATAGAAAAATAAAGCCCCGAAACACAATCTGCGGTCGCATATAATGCTTCTGCGGTACGCAAAATAGGTCACGAAATGGGCCTCCGAAATTGGGTAGTTCTGTCCCACTTTCCGACCATTATGCAGTCCGTAGACCTGTTCAGCGGTCGCATAATGCGCCACAGAACCTCCCTCCAAAAAATTTCATGTTGGTTCTGCGGTCGATGTGCAGACAATCACATAACTGACTGCACAATATCATCCAAACTTGACCAGTTTTCTGCTTCACTCTGCGGCAAATCTGCGGCCCACAGTGTGATTCTGTGGCCGCATAGTGGGACACAGAAATGTCTTTTTCTGCCAAAAAGTTTCCCTTACTCCCTAGCACATTGTTCAACTCAAAAGGTCCATACCACGGTGATCTTGCAAGCCGTAAAGAATCTCTACATTCGCCAAAACATAAGCCTACTTTGAAACCACGAAATCCCAGGTTTTAGGCAAAATATTACGGGGCCTTAAAGTTAGTAGAGGGCAGTTATTAGTTATTGTGGCTAAGGATGGCAACAACCAAATGTTTCCACTTGCTTGGGCAGTAGTGGAATATGAGAAAAAAAAAACCTGGACATGGTTTATATCTTTGCTTAAGGATGATTTAGGATTAGGAGATGGCAGGGGTTTCCCTTTGATTACAGACATGCAAAAGGTATATCATTCCATATTTTTTTATATTCTTTTTTCTGTTTTCATGTATGATTATTGATAAGTGCGAATTTTGACCACTTATCAGTACCTTCTTGCCTTAGTTTTAGTACGAAACTGTTGATTTATGATCTTAAAACTAATGAAAGTGTGTGAATTGCAGGAATGTTGGAGATTTGGACTCTAATGAAGAAATCCAACTCAAAAAGTAGTGTTCCGGCTCATAAGGCAAGAAAGGGCGCAACAAATCAAAAGTGTGGTCCGCTTAAGTATTTCTGTGGCCGCAGAAGAAAGCATGGACCGTAGAATTCTCTCTACGACTGCAGATTTGGTGTTGCAGCTCATTGGTTGATTAAAGAGAACTGCGGACTGCATACATCTTGTGCGGCTGTGGAACATGATCGCACTGACACGAATTCAAAAGGTTCAGAGAATGTGCGAAATGACCATGACTGAAGCCTTGCTAGAAGTGCGGACAACAAATGAAATTGTACGGCCGCAGGGTGAATTGTGCGGCTGTAGAATTCCTCTAGGAATTGTGCGGCCGCAGAACCTCCCAAAGAGAATTTTTGTCAGCAAATTTTAGGCCATTATAAATAAGCAAGAATCACTTTCTTAGATCAGGTTTGTTAGTTTTTTGAGCTGTAGCCGTTGTAGTTTACCACTTTGGGTAATTTTTGACCAATTTGGGTTAAAAACACAATAGTTTATCATTTTAATTTTATATTATGGCTTTAATTAATATTTCTTCTTTAGTTTCTTCAATTTCTACTATGAGTAGCTAGACATTTACTAAGGTTGTGACCCGACCCTAGTGTGTAAACCTTATGGATAATTAATCTAATGCTTGTTTGTGATTGGATGTTTGTTATTTATCCTTGTTCATTCTTTAATTTTAGAATTAATGGTTGCAAACATTGATCCATGCCTTTTTGACTTGATCTTCACTTGAGAAAAGAGAACAGTCTAGCAAAACTTGGCTAACAAGAAATTGGGCTAGTTAAGCTTTTGATTAGCCTAATTAAAGAGTTTGAACTAGAGATAGGGAAAACCCGAGCTGAGCTCACATCAACTATTTGGTTTGGTACCCATTTGGGCTTGAGAAAGCCAAACTGGGAAAATTATTCTATGGACGACAAGTGTTGAGTGGGTAATTTAGAGTTGAGAGCTATAATACACCCCAATCACTAAAACAACTGTTAACGTAATTAACCCATTAGGCTAACACCTAGGTGAAGGTTACATCCCTCGGCCTTTTACCTATTTGAAAATAATAAAAAATAATTAATCAATTTCTAGTTTCATTTCTCTAGTTAATCATTGATAGTATAGTTTATAGAAGTAATTTACAAAACCAACTTGTTTGGAAGTGTAGTTAAGCTATGTCTTCTACACGCATCAAGTGTACACTATAAAACCCATCTTTAGCTCCCTGAGGAAATCGACCCCGACTCATAGTTGGGTATTATTCTTCCAACGACCTCTTCCACTCATTGTTGAATATGGATTGGGAGTGGATCAAGTTTTGTTGCCGTTTCGAGGGAGTTATCACGATGTGAGCTATATATTTGAGTTTTTTTGGAATATCTTATTTCCCTTTCGTGCTACTAAATCATTTAAGAAATTCTAGGTACAAACATGGCAAACAATAAGCTCAAAAATTTACATTTGGGGGACTTGGACGGCGAGGAGGAACAAGTAGATGAGGTACCTTAAATGCCACAAGCTAATCAGAGAGCCGAGTACCACATGATAACGTGCCCGTTACACCCCCACCTCCACCACCTCCACCACCAACGACTCAACACTGGATATTGCCTAACGAAGGTTATGCTGGTGTAATAGTCCCTCCTCGTATTAAGGAGGACAACTTTCAAATCACCAACTTGATGCTCACTTTACTTGAGAAACGGGGTTTCTTCACTAGTGCACAAACCCAAAATTCTTACAAACATTTGATGGGCTTTGTGGATACATGTTGGGGAGAAAGCAAACTAATGTTTCTGAGGATGCACTGAAGCTAAGGATTTTTCCCTTCTCTCTACAGGGGAAAGCTTTAGATTGTTTGGAACGTTTGGCGAACCATTCTATTCACACTTGGGATGAGTTGGCAGCCAAGTTCATTGCTAAGTTTTTCTCACTCGGGCACATGGTTACACTTCGAGATGAGATCTTAGCATTCAAGCAAGAGCCGACTACACGAGATTTGAGAGCGCTATAGAATAATGATTAAGGAATGTCCCAAGAATGATATGACAGAAATAGTGTTGCAACAAACCTATTATCATGGAATTAACACAACCAACAAATGTGTAGTGAATCAACTAGCTGGTGGGAACTTTATGACTACGCGTTTTGTGGAGGCATGTGACATCCTAGATGAGATGGCGGAAATGTCATAGGCTTGGCAATCCCGGGCCAATGTCCCAAAAGGTGATCCGAATATGTTCCACCTCCACAAATAATTGCAAGACCATGGGCAAGCCAATTCCGAATTGACCACTACCATGAATCAACTAGCAAAGGCCTAACTAAATCAAGTGCAAGCCCCTAAGAAAGTTCATGCGATGGAGGGAGTGAATGTTTTGGTGAAAAATAAGAGGACCAAGGGTCCACAAATGCAAACCCAAGTGGAGAACTATGTGCAAGATGATGGAACTTTTGGTCAAGATGATTTTTTAATGAGCAAGAGGAAGAATTGAAATATATGAACAATTTTCAAAGGCAAAGAAACAACTTCCAAGGCCCAAACCAACAACAATGGCAACCACAAAACAATCATGGCAATTGGAGTTCCAATAATCAAGGGAATTGGAATAACAACAACAATGAAGAAAATTGGAGTGAAAACACCAAGGAAATTAGGGAGGAAATAACCAAGGTGGTTGGGGTAACAATAAAGGCAATCGGGGGTTGGGTTTTCAAAGGCCCCAATGTATCAACAACCGATAAACCCACTACCTCATCCTTCCCATGGGTTATGTTCTTCAAACAATGAAATGGGACGTATTGAGAATATGTTCAAGCAAATGATGGAAAAGAATTCCGGTTTGGATGCCCAACTTGCGTCACACAACACATCAATTCGACATCTAGAAGTTCAAATGGGGAAAATATCTCAAGCTCTAAATTCTCGTCCTAAGGGTACACTACCAAGTGACACAGTAGTGAACCCAAAAGGTGGTAAAAACATGAGTCATGCTATGGCGGTTATCACAAGTAGTGGAAGCGGCGGGAATGCACCCACCTCAAGTGAAAGGCGAGTTATTGATGATGACCAAGTGATGCAAGAAGAAAAGATCCCAAACAATGTGGTTCAAAAAAATGAGGAAGTTCGGATTGATATTGGTGATAGTGTAGAAGAGTTCAAGAAGAGGTAAACCTGTCTAGGGAACACATCATTGACATACCGGAACCGGTAATGCAAAAGGCAACGACACCATTTCTTAGCCTCCAACTCTACACCATCAAATACTTGCCAAGAAAATGGTGAGAATCAATCTAAGAAGTTCATTCAAATGATGAAGAGTCTCTCGATCAATGTTCCATTGGTGGAATATTTGGAACAAATGCATGGTTATGCAAAGTTTATGAAAGATCTTGTGATAAAGAAGGGGTCGATGAATTTTGAGACTATCAGAGTCACTCATCAAGTGAGTGCGATGGTTCATTCAATGGCTCCTAAGTTGGAGGATCCCGGTGCTTTTACGGTTCCTTGTACAATTGGAAGTGCCGAGTTTGCTAAAGCTCTTTGTGATCTTAGGGAAAGTATAAATTTGATGCCTTATTCAGTTTTCAAGACTTTGGGGATTGGGGAACCAAGACCCATTTCAATGAGATTGTAAATGGCCGATCGTACCATGAAGAGGCCGTTGGGTGTGATTGAAGATGTTTTTGTCCGGGTTGATAAATTCATTCTTCCGTGGATTTTGCCATTCTAGATTGTGAAGTTGGTTATGAAGTTCCGATAATTCTTGGGAGACCTTTCCTTGCTACGAGTAAGGCTCTTTGTGATGTAGAAGCCGAATAATTCACTTTCCGGGTTGGTAATGAAAAAGTGGTAGTTCATGTGTGTAAGTCCATGCGGCAACCAAATAGCAACAAAGTATGTTCTTTTGTTGACTTGATGACATATCTTATTGTTGATGATGCAAGTGCTACTGTCAATGTTGGTGATAGGTTAGAGGTCGTTTTGATCAATTTTGATGATGATGAGATGGATGGTTTTATGGAATATGTGAAGTCTTTTCAAGGAATGGGGTCGTACAACTATGCACTCCAAAAATTATCTTTGGATACTGATAAAAGGAAGACTCCTCCTACAAAGAATTGTATTGAAGATCCACCAACTTTGTAATTGAAGACACCCACACCTTCGGTATGAATTTCTTGGCCCTTGTTCTACTTTATCGGTTATTCTTTCCTCTTATTTGACTAATGTGCATGTTGATTCCACATTGGCGGTGTTACAAAAGAGGAAGAAGGATATTGGGTGGAACTTGGGGGATATTCAGGGTATAAGCCCCGCCTTTTGCATGCATAAGATTAAGTTGGAGGACGGGGCTAAACCATCCATTGAACATCAAAGAAGACTCAATGAGGCTATGCAAGAAGTTGTCAAGAAGGAAATTATCAGTGGTTTGGATGTCAGGGTTGTCTACCCCATCTCCGATAGTTCATGGACCTCTCCAGTTCAATATGTCCCAAAATGGGGGGGGGGGGGCATGACGGTGGTTACCAATGATAAGAAAGAATTGGTTCCTACAAGAAAGGTGACCAGTTGGAGGATTTGTATGGATTATCACAAGCTTAACAAAGTGACAGGAAGGATCACTTTCCACTTCCTTTATTAGATCAAATACTCGATAGATTGGCCAAACGTGCTTTCTATTGATTTCTTGATGGGTAATCGGGCTACAACAAAATTCTCATTGCTCCGAAAGATCAAGAGAAAATAACCTTAACATGTCCCTATGGTAATTTTTCTTTCAAGAGGATGCCATTTGATTTGTGCAATGCACCGATGACTTTTCAACGATGTATAATGGATATTTTTACGGACATGGTAGAGGAATACCTTGAAATTTTCATGGATGACTTCTCGGCGGTAGGGGATTCCTTTGATGATTGTCTTGCAAACTTGGACAAAGTGTTGGCTAGATGTGAAGAAACCAACTTGGTTCTCAATTGGAGAAATGTCATTTCATGGTTGAGGAAAGTATTGTCCTTGGCCATAAAATCTCTAGGAATATAATTGAAGTTGACAAGACAAAGATTGAGGTGATTTCTAAGCTTCCACTCCCAACTTCGGTGAAGGGTGTGCAGAGTTTTCTAGGCCATGTGGGTTTTCACCGGCACTTTATCGAAGAATTCTAAGTGGTGAACACATTGTGAAAGCTCCTTGATAGGATGTCAAGTTCAATTTAAATGATGATTGCATGAGGGCTTTTGAATTATTGAAGCTCAAGTTGACAACTACTCCTATCATTACCGATCCAAATTGGAGTGTGCCTTTTGAACTCATGTTTGATGCAAGTGACGTAGAGGTTGGGGATGTTTTGGGTCAACGTATCAACAGGATTTTCCATCCGGTCCACTATGCTAGTAAGACCATGAATAGTGCCCAAGTCAATTATACCGTTATGGAGAAAGAGATCATTGCTATTGTATTTGCAATTGATAAGTTTCGCCCGTACTTGATGGGTGCCAAATTTATTGTCCACACGGACCATGTGGCGCTTCATTATCTTATGAGAAAAAAGGATTCCAAAGCTCTATTGATGAGATAGGTGATCTTGTTGCAAAATTTTTATATTGATATCCAAGATAAGAAAGGTAGTGAAAACCAAGTGGTGGGCCACTTGTCTCGTTTGGAGGAGGAGGGGAGGCTGCATGATGGCCTTAAAATCAATGACTCATTTCCTGATGAGCAACTTTTGGAAATTTTAGTGAAGAGGTTCCATGGTTCATGGAATTGGAAATTTTTTTTGTGAGTGGCATCATCCGGATGAGTTATCTTCAAATCAAAGAAAGAAGCTCAAAAGAAACTATCAAGATAATTATTAGGATGAACCATACCTTTTTCAGATTTGTACGGATGGGGTGATTAGGAGGTGTGTACTAGAAGAAGGGCAAGGTGATATTATTGGGGCTTGTCATTCTTCACCATATGGTGGTCATCATGGTGGGGCAAGAACGACATCCAAAGTGCTTAGTTGTGGTTTCTATTGGCTTACTCTTTACAAGGATGCTAGCGATTTGGTGAAAATATGTGATGAATGCCAACGAGCCGGTGGAATCTCAAATAAAAGTGAAATGCCTCCCACAACCATCTTGGAGATTTGATATTTTTGATGTTTGGGGTATTGACTTCATGGGCCCTTTTGTAAGCTTTTGTGAAAACACCTATATCTTGGTCGCGGTGGATTATGTGTCCAAATGGGTTGAGGTCGTCGGTCTACCCAACAATGAGGTGATAAGTGTAGTGGCTTTCTTGAAGAAGAATATATTTACAAGATTTGGTACTCCACGTGCAATCATAAGAGATGGGGGAACACACTTTGGCAACAAATATTTTGACACTTTACTTAGCAAGTATGGTGTTACTCATAAGGTCGCGACTCCCTATAACCCACAAGCTAGTGGGAAAGTGGAAGTCTTCAACCAGGAGATAAAGAGTATCTTGTCTAAAATAGTGAATGCTAATCAGACGGATTGGTTCAAGACGTGATGATGCATTATGGGCTTATCGGACGGCTTACGAAACACGTATCGGAATGTCCCCATACCGGTTGGTGTTCGGAAAATCTTTTCATCTTCCGGTACAGCTAGAGCACAAAGCAATATGGGCTCTATCAAAATTGAATCTTGATTGGGATGTAGCAGCTAGCTTGCAGGTTACACATTTGAATGAATTGGATGAGTTCTGGTACCATGCTTATGCAACCTTGTACAAAGAAAATTTGAAATATCTTCATGACAAATACATTTGGAACAAAGATTTCAAGGTGGGCGATCTTGTATTGTTTTTTAACTCAAGGTTGAGAATGTTTTCCAGGAAGCTAAAATCCAAGTTGAGTGGTCCATTTGAAATTGTTGGTGTGACACCTTTTGGTGCATTAGACTTGAATAAAAAAAACAATGAAGTATTCCGAGTCAATGGTCACCGGGTGAAGCACTACTTGGGAAAGGTTGGAGATAGCCACATGGTGGAGGTCATTTACTTCACTTGAGGATGCTTTGACATTGCATCATGCTGCGACGTTAAATCAGGAGCTTCTTAGGAGGCAACCCATGTTCTTTTTCTTTTCTGTTTGTAGTTAGATGTTATTTGTGTTCTAAATGATTAAGTGTGCTATAGGGTTGAGTGTGACTTACAATAAGGGTGAACTAAAAAATAGCTAAGTATTGAAGGAACTGCGGACCATAATTTATTTCTGTGGACAACACAATTATATGTTCCACAACAGAAGTACATGCGCAGCCGCACATTTCACATGCAAACCTCACAATTGAAAGCTTTCCAAAGTGTGAAAATGTAAACTCTCTGAAGTTTGAGCCTGTTAGTGCGGGGCTAATCTGCAACCGCAAGTGGAAATCTGCGGCCGCACTTGAAAATGTGCGGACCGCACATTAAGTTTAGAGAAGGAAGACCCAGGTGATAGAGTGTGGCGGCACTCGAACCGTTTTCCCTATTAATGCTCCTAGTATAAATAGAACTTTTGAGCTCATTTCAAAGTTTCACTCTCCTCAGAATCACTGTTACTCTGCAAGTTTTCCTGAGAGACTTTCATTGCTTCTCACATACACCTACATGTGCTTACACCCAGTGCACTCACTCTATCTGGTATGCTTCATTTCATGTTAAAACTTACATTAATTTAATTTTTATAATTTTAGTTTCTTTTTTAGGCCATCTGTTATTGGAGTTCATCCATGTGTCCATGTGGGGTAGATCTGTGTTGGATAGTTGATAAAACATTCTCTATGGGGTTGGGTTAGTGAGATTTAATATTTATACCATGTTGCCACACCAATTTGTACAAGTAATTTAAAAATCTAAGTACTAAAATACCTTCATGTTCGTCAATTTTGAAATCTACGGCCGCACTTGAATTTGTGCGGTCCGTAATTTTATGTTTTGGGCAACCAGGTGAAGGCAAGTGTTTTTGCAGACGCACGTTAATTGTAAAGACCGCAGAAATGTGAGGGGGGCCACACTTAAGTCCATCAGAGGTCTACCTATTGAGACCCCTATGTACGGACCACAAATGTATTCTGCGATCGCACTTGCAATTGTGTGGTCCGCACTTCTAGTCTGTGGTTGTACGTAAAAAAATATGCAGATCGTAGATCCCAATTTCAGTAGTCTATTGTTTTTGTCATAACCTCACTATGTCCTTAATATTCTCCCTTGATACATAAGTCTTGAATGTGTTGATTGATGACTTGCAACTAACAATCCTCTTTGCTTTGATACAGACAATGGTTCGATCGTGCGACCACGACGAAACTACAAAAGGAAGAGGTGGATCTTTTAGGGGTCTAGGTAGAGGTACCTTGACCCTTGGCGAGCCCAAAACTATCAAGAATAAGGTCACATCAGGCAGAGGGAGGGGTACAGACCTTTCTGGTCTAGCTCTTATGAGGGCAACTCCGCTTCTATTCTGGAGAATTAGGCAGTTACACAATCTAGGCCACCGGGGCAATTTCAGCTCATGGATCAGGCCTATTCATCTAGGCAGTTACACAATCTTGGCCACCGGGGCAATTTCAGCTCATGGATTCGGAAAGTTCTAGCTAGACTTTTGAGTCGGCAACTGCTCCAGACACGGATGCACAGACTGTACAGGATATCACTCATGATGGCAGAGGGGGACATCCTCTGGTGTGGAGAAATCAAAGAAGAAGAAGATATGGGAGGACATATGTTTTAGTTTGGCTGTATTCACTTACTTCCAAATGTGGTGGCCCACGAGATATTTGACCCTTGAGAGGCAGTTTGTTGAAAGATTTAGAGACGTACAACCCTGTTGTGCTGAGACAATTTAGAGAGAGACAGGGTAGGATGTTGCTCACTGAGAGAGTGGTAGATGCAAGTAGTACCTTGTCCAAGAGTTCTATGCAAACATTTCTCACATCAAGAAGGGGACGAAGATGACCAAAGTACACAACCTCAAGGTGAGGTTCGATCAATGATGCGATACTAAATTGCATAGTCTAGCATGTGATATACCTTACATTTGAAGTGCTTTAATGATAAAAATACACTTTTTAGGTGCTTAATGGAGTTTATTTCATGTGTAGGTGAATTGGAGATGGAAACGGAGCTAAAGGGATGCAAATACGTCGAAAATACGCAAAAGGAGACACCCGGGCGATAGCCGGGCGTTTGCCCCCTAAAGCCGGGCACCCCCTGGCGTTAGGGGGGCGTTTGCCCTATAAGGCCAGGCACCCCCAGGCGTTAGGGGGTCATTAGGGCCCAAACTCCAGGCCTGCCCTGGCGTTAAGGGGGCGTTTGGCCCCAAACGCCCGGTGTCCCAATTTCGGCCAGATTCGAGTTTTGACGAGTTTAAGTGTTTCCAGGTTGAAATAGAAGTCTCCTACATGGTTAGGGTTGTCCCAAAACATATAAATAGACCCCAAACAACACAAGTTAGGAGGACGGAAGAAGATACAGAAGGATTCAACAAGACAACACTATAGAAGTGACAAACATCGATTTCTACGTCTAGTATTCTTTACTTTGTATTTCAATTATGCAATTCCTTTTAGTTTTGGTTCTCAATAGCATGAGTAGCTAATTTCTTTAGTCTAGGGTTTTGGTAGAACCCGTTGGGGATGAATTCATTGTGATATTAATATATTTTGGTTGATTAAACTCTTTTTGTTCAACTATGTTCTGATTGTAGTTGATTGAAAGAGCTCTCGATTAACTCTTCCTATTTATTATGGAATTGTGCATCCGCAGAACCTCCCGAAAGGCATTTTTGTCAGCAAATTTTGGCACTATAAATAGACGAGAATCACTTTTTATGGTCAAGTTTGGTAGTTTTTTGAGTTGTAGTCGTTGTAGTCTACCACTTTGGGTAATTTGTGACCAATTTGGGTTAAAAATACAATATTTTATCATTTTAATTTTATATTATGGCTTTAATTAGTGTTTCTTCTTTATTTTCTTTAATTTCTACTATGAGTAGCTAGACATTTACTAGGGTTGTGACACAACCCTAGTGTCTAAACCTTATGGGTAATTAACTTAATGCTTGTTTATGATAGGATGTTTGTTATTTAGCCTTGTTCATGCTTTAATTTTAGAATTAATGGTTGCAAATATTGATTCATGCCTTTTTGACTTGGTCTTTACTTGAGAAAAAGAGACAATCTAGAAAAACTTGGCTATCAAGAAATTGGGCTAGTTAAGCTTTTGATTCTCCTAATTAAAGGGTTTGAACTAGAGATAGGGAAAACCCGACTTGATCTCACATCAACTATTTGGTTTGGTACCCATTTGGGCTTGAGAAAGCCAAATTGGGCAAAATCATTCTATGACCGAGAGGCATTGAGTGAGTAATTTAGAGTTGCGAGCTATAATACACCCCAATCACTAAAACAAGTGTTAACGTAATTAACCCAATAGGCTAACAGCTAGGCGAAGGTTACATCACTAGGACTTTTACCTATTTGAAAACAACCAAAAATAATTAATCAATTTCTAGTTTTATTTCTCTAGTTAATCATTGATAGTATAGTTTATAGATGTAATTTTCAAAACCAACTTGTTTGGAAGTGTATTTAAGCTATTTCTTCTACACGCATCATGTGTACAGTCTAACACCCACTCTTACCTTCCTGAGAAAATAGACCCCGACTCATAGTTGTGTACTATTCTTCCAACGCCTCTTCCACTCATTTTTGAGTGTGGATTGGGAGTGGATCAATTACTAACCAATTTTAGTTTCTGTAGGGACTTCTAGAAACACTTCAAGATATTATACCAGCTTGTGAGCACATGATGTGTGTCAGGCACATCCTTGCAAATTAGTCAAAGAGTTGGAGAGAAATTCATAGGAGAATGTTTATTCTGGAAGTGTGCTAAGTACATATGAAGCTGAATTCAAGAAAAAACTAAAAACACTAAGTATGCTTGGTAAGAACATAGTTGATGATCTTTGGTACTATAACAAAGAGACTTGATGTAAGGTGTATTTTAATGTAGAAGTCAAGTGCGATGCAGTAGATAATAATATGGCTAAAATTGTTAATGTTTGGATCCTAGCTGCAAGGCACAAGATCATTATTACCATACTTGAAGAAATAAGAATCAAATGTTGACTAGAATAGCTAAGATAAAGGAATTTGCAAATACACGGTCATGCAAAATTTCTCCAATGGAATTAAAGGTCTTATAGGAAAATATTGAAAAGTCAATGAGGTGTATAATTTTTTTAATGGATATAGGGGATATCAGAGTAGGGAGGGAACAAACCAACACTTTGTTTGCCTAAGATATAGTACTAGTAGTTGTAGGGCCTGGATGTTGAAGGGGATACCATGTCCACATACCATAGCTGCAATGTACCATAAAGGGTATGAACCAGTTGACTATGTTGATAACTGCTACATGAAGGAGACATATTTGATGATATATTCTCACCTTTTTCAACAACTCAATAGTATGAAAATGCGGCCTACATCTACTAACCCTCCTGTTGTACCACAAGTGGTGAAAAGTATGTCTGGCAGGCCAAAAAGGTCAGGATAAAAAACGCAACTGAAATAATTTTTTTTAAAAAGTTACCTAAAACTAGACTTGTCAAGAGGTGTAGCATCTGCAAGGGTAGTGGTCGCAACAAGAGAGGGTGTCACATAAGTGCTAGAGTTCTATCAGGTTCAGGAACTGCTGCTGCACCATCAACTTTAACTTCTAGTGCTGCAGAAGCATCATGTTCAGGAAGAAATGGAGGCAGACCAAAGGTAATATAGTATATCTAACTGAATCCACTTTATTTTAAATTTAAAAACTATATCTAATTGTTTATTATCTGTTAGAAACCAGCAAATGTAGAAGCTGAACCTACTGCAAAAAGAGGGAGAGGAAGACCTAGAAAATCAACATCTACTGCACCTAATTCCTCTACTGTTGCTGAATTTTCAAGTATTGTAACTTTTGCTGCTGAATTTTCATCAACTGCACCTATTGCAGCAGCTAGTACAGGAAGGGGAAGAGGCAGATCAAACAATACAACTCCCTCAGTACCTAATGCAACATTTTCTGCTAGTAGAGGTAGGGGAAGAGGAGGATCTAGGAATGCAACAGTTGCAGCTAGTAGAGGTTGGGGAAGAGGAGGATCTTGGAAAGCAACTCCATCAGCACCTAATGCAATATCTATTGCTCATCATTCACTTACCAATTGGGTTGAATGTTCTGCACCTAATACATCTAAAGCACCTAATGCATCTGCTTCACATAATACCTCTACTACTACACTAAATAGAGGAAGGGAAAAGGGTGTGGATAATACAAGATAATTTAAAAGGAAGTGAGGGGAATGAGTGTGTTTCAAGCTGAAAATGGTTTCAAAACTTTGAATGTAAGTGTATATGTATATTTGTGATATTCAATATGTTTTATATAATTGTGATAACATATTGAGTTATTCTTTCTCTGTAGCATGACATGCTAGGTAACAAAATAGTATCCACACCAAGTACCAGACTTGTCACGACCCAATTTCTCCCTCCGTGAATTATCGTGATGGCACCTAGTCTCTACGACGAGGTAAGCCTAATACTTTGCGATAATAAAATAAAAGCATGAACATTAACAACTAACGGTAACAATAATCTAATAATCAACTGAATGCCGCTCGGCATATACAATTATCAACTTTCAAAATGTACAAAACACTCCCAAGATCCGGAACACCGTAAGTCACAAGCTTCTATGAGTCCTAACTGTTCTACACATCACTGTCTATAGAGGGGGACTCCAAGGATCTGCAGGCGCGGGTAGATGTACCTTGAAGTCTCCGGCAACAACGACTGCAAATATGAGCGAGGCTGGTAAGCAGAACCTGGATCTGGACACGAAAAACATGTGCATAAAAGGGCGTGAGTACACCATAACGGTACCCAGTAAGTGCCAAGCCTAACCTTGGTCGAGTAGTGACAAGGTCAGGTCAGGTCAGGGATCTACTGGTATATATATATATAAAATAAAGCAAGGCAAAAATAAAATATCGTAGTAAAATAAAGACTGAAATTGAATAAGAAAGAAATCATAAAAAGATAACAACTCAGTACATAGAAATGCAACAGGGGAGATCTCCCGAGATACCGTCTCATAGTCCCAAACATAAATGTGCAGGGGGATCTCCCGGAATATTGTTCCATAGTCCCAAAGTAAATATGCAAGACATGAGGGATCTCCCGGAATACCGTTCTGTAGTCCCAAAGTAATATGCAGCCAAAACAATAAAAATCAATAATTACAACACGAAATCCTACAATTCAGCCTAAGTACAAGTTAAGGAAGAACTGGTAAATTCAGTAAACATGCTACACGTAGTTCAGATAAACAGTTAAGGCAAGTAGGCATGCTATTCTAGTCTAACAAGATATTACACATGTTGATAAGATTCAAATAGGAAGGAAAACAGGGCATTACTTAGTATAAATCGGGTTTTTACAATAATTATCCCACGTACGTACTCGTCACCTCACGTACACGACGCTCATATATCAAAACAGTACCAATCCTAAGGGGAGTTTCCCCACACAAGGTTAGGCAAGTCACTTACCTCGAACCAAGCTGAAATCAATCCGAAACAACGTTCTTTCAACGAATATACGACTCTGAATGGCCCAAATCTAGCCAAAATCAATTACATAACATAAATACAACTACAAAGAACTAATCTAGAATCAAAGCTAAAGAAATAAATTGGAAATTCGCCCCAAAAATCTCCTCGGGACCACGTCTCGGAATTGGGTAAAAGTTACCAAATATGAACACTCATTCACTCACGAGTTCAATCGTACCAAAATTATCCAAATCCGATGTCTAAATCCCAATCAAAACTCAAAAATCCGGTTGAGGAACTTTTCCCATATTTTCCTAACTTTTCAATCCAAATCCGAAATTAAATGGAAGAAACAACTATATATTAATGAAATGCAACCAAAAATGAGTTAGGAATCATTACCCCAAAACTCTCTATGAAAATCACTCAAAAAATGCCAATTTCCCAGCTCCCAAGTCCAAAAATGAAGAAATGAATCAAATCCTCGATTTGGCCCCTTTTCTGCTAGTTAAACCGCGCCTGCGGTTAATTACCCGCTTATGCGGTCCCGCACCTGCGAAAGAACTATCACAGGTGCGAAAACAACTTAAATGGGTTGGGACCACATCTGCGAGCACTAGGCCGCACCTGCGAACCTGCTCCTACGGTCCCTTATCACTTCTGCGGACAACTCGCTGCTCCTGCGGCCCCAGCTGGACAAGGCCCAAATACGCATCTGCCACTCCATAGCCGCTTCTGTGGCCCAAAGTGTGCAAGTGCGATTACAGATACAACAACTTCAGCCATTTTCCTAAGTCTCAATTCAATCTGTTAAGCACGCGAAACTCATCCGAGGCCCCTGGAACCTCAACCAAACATACCAATAAGTCATATAACTCCATGGGAACTTAGTCTAACCTTCGAATCACTCAAAACAACATCAAAACACTAATTTACACTCGGATCCAAGCCTAAGGAACTTCTAAGATTTCGAATTTCACAAACGACGCCAAAACCCACAGAACCACATCCGATTGACCTCATCTTTTACGCACAAGTCAAAAATAACAACACTAACATAACTTAACTTCTGGAAATTCAATCCGACCCCGATATCAAAGTTTCCATTGCCGGCCAAAATTGCTAAAATTCCAACTTTCGCCAATTCAAGCCTAATTCTACTACGGACCTCCAAATCACATTCAGGAGGCGCTCCTAAGTTCAAAATTACCTAACGGAGCCAACAACACCATCAAAATTCATATTCGAGGTCGTTTACACACAAGTTGACATCCCGGTCGACTTTTCCAACTTAAGCTTCCAATTAAGAGACTAAGCGTCTCAATTCACTCTGAAACCACTCTGTACCCTAACCAACCAACCCGGTAAGACATAATAAAGTTGTAAAGAACAAACGAAGTAGAAATAAAAAAAATGGGGCTATGACTCTCAAGACGACCGGCCGGGTCGTTACATGAATAGTATCCACTGGTCCAACAATGATAACAAGATCAGGTGATGTAACTGGTGATATTGGTTTCAAAACAAATAGTGGACTGAAATGGACGGGGAAACCAACAATCACAACAAGAAGGCTTCACGAGATTAGATGGCAACATAGAATTCAAACAAGAACCGGTGATTCAAACAACCTACGCCAGAATAGCAGCTTTTCACATCCCTAGTAGATTTGGTTGTTTTTGTTGATTGCAATTTGTAAGCAAACAATTTTTTGATGTTTTTGGTTGAATAGAAATAAAATTGTTTATCCTAAGCCAGAGATTTTGTTACTTTTGTTGACTGCAATCTGCATTTTTTTATCCTTCTAGAACTATAATGTATTAGTATTGGAATGTTGTCTTAGTACATTTGATATTTTGTTGATTAAATTTGGTGGTATTTATGGAATGTTGCACTTTATTTCTATGAAATTCAGTAGTTTCTTGCATTGCCATTTACACAAAAGCTCAATGTGACTTATACATAGTAGTTGAAAGAATCTGGGAATCGATCATACCAAGTGAGAAATTCATACATAATTAACTTCTATATAGTATATACCAAAATGAAGTTACATAGCATAATGACAATAAAACAGAGTTATTACATCCTTAACCGAACACTTCTAAATAATTGCTACAACATAAAATAACTGCTATTGCAACACAACTGCTATTGAAGCTTCATTTGATCACTCTCCAAGTTGCCAACTTGGATTAGGCTGTTGATCCACATAACAACAAAGACAAATCACAATACACAAAATGAAATTCCTATTCAACCAACACCAGGTCCTTTTCTTTTTCTCCTTTGCCCCTTCTCTTTTTCATTGTCAATTACATCCAAATTAATGTTGGCATTTTTAAAAACTTTCAAGCTCAACCAATTGCATCTTGAGGCTACCATAAAAAATACATCAAATCTTCTTCCATCTCTTTAATTTTGTTGAACAATCTTGAAAGAATAAACTTCGATCTTTCGTCAACTTCATTGTCCCTCCATTGAAAAAATTTGCAACCCTTGACCTGAAATTTTATAAATTGGAATTAGTTTAATGACAAAACACAAAATTAATCAACCACAATAGATGGGCTAGAAATGAGCACATACACCATAGTAGGGGCAAGACCAAATTCTTTGTCCAAGATTACACTTCGACCAAGAAGTCTGCATTTGCAACAAAATTTCATGTTTGTATCGCACTTCAATATAGAGCATTGGGTCTTCATCGTCCATACAAAGTCTATTCAAGTTGGTATTTGCTATTTTATAATCCTAATTTCTAATAATATAAAAATTGGGAAAGAAATTTCAAACCCTAAAATAAAGGTTATGAACTCAAATTGACTAAAGATTAGTAATTTATAGTCTATAGACTAGAACTCACCTCTTCAATTTCAGCACCGCCAGTAGAAGGTCTTCAACAGTGGCGGATAATTTAAGTTTAGCAGGAGTGATAAAAGAAGGGGTTCAAATAAAAGAGCTGAGTTTAACATTTGAGACCCTTTTTATGGCTTATTTGGCATAATACGTGGCGATTATATAGCAGACGGGCATTTTAAATTTAGTCCTTACGCGCTTGGAGGAGGTGTATCAAACTAGCCATTAAATATTAAAGTGTGTGTGTATATATATATATATATATATATTGTAGGTATATATATATGTATATAACTTGACGATCACTAAATTATAGATGCATGTATAAAAGTTAAAGATATTTTATTTGTTAATTTTATTATTACCGCTTTAAGTTTTATTCAATTTCTCATGTCGAGCAAATAATACAAGTTGTTATAATATGAATGATAGAAAGTAATTATACCAAGGTTTCCTATGTTTAATATTACTAATCTTGTAATCAGCTCCGGTAAAATGGATCATATCATTTGCAGATATTTCGTATAGTAACTCTTATTTTCCTTCTTCATTTATTTTCCCCTATAATTTCTATTGTTTTTGCTTGATCTCTGATTTTACCCTCAAAACATCTATCTGCTCGATCTCATTACCTATAAGATTTATTTATACCTACAGTTAATTAAGAGAAACTTTGTATTCACAAAATAGTGTAAACGATTTCAATAAATTACCTATCCTTTTACAAGAGCCGTCTATGCAATTTGCACTTCATACTATTTCTACTTCTATGGTTGAGTTTTGAACACATTGAGGTTCACACAAACACAATTGTCATCAGCGTATAAATACTTATTTACAAGACAAAACCTAAATAGTTTCAAGGAGAAAGTTGCAAACATTATTTTTTCTTTTCAAGGTATGTGATATTGTGTATTTAAGCTTGAGAAAAAAAGAAAAGAAATATGAATGTGAAGTCCGTCTCTTTGAAATTGAATGGAAATACCAAACTCTTTATTAGCACACACTGTCATCTCTCAAGTATATGGACCAAATAAAATTGTAGAAGGGGCAATGAAATCCCTTTAATTAGTTTTTGTTTATATTATTTATAGAGAGGAAATCAAGAAGAGTGGTGGTCCTCATGTATATTGAAATCGCCGGAAGTTTTAGTTATGGCGAAGTTTGAGGAACGCAATACATGCATGCATGTTAGAAGGCAAGTAACCCACCATTCTCATTTATGCCTACTAGTCTTTTTCGACAATTAGTACAACATAAAATCAAGCAATTTAATATGTAAGAATGCAAATAAAAGTAAAAATGTTTATTATTTGACTATGATTAGGTGAAACGTTTGTATAATATACATATCATGTATTTATTAGTTTGATGTAAACCACGAGTTTTTTTTGTACATTTAATGTCCCATCCTCACCAATTGTGGGATCACTTTCTTGAACAAGGAAGGAAACCACAATAATATATCTAGAATGAATTGGTATGGATGTACAAGATGACATGTTATAGAATGGTTGGCCATATATGTGGAATATATATATAGTAAAAAAATAAGTAATAGTCAATATGAAAAATAGAATAACTTAATTACAACTTGCTAGTAGTTATGAGGACCATGTACCCCATTGATTGGCCCGGATAACAAATTGGCAAATGGTTTAAATAGTTTCACAAAACTCATTAATGGAACACAATTTTCCAGTTCATTCCTTTGTATTTGTACATTGTATCAACTCCAAATTTTTATGGTCAACATGCATGGGGGTCACGAACGGGGCTAAAAGAGAAATCACACGTGACTAGTGTTGTTATCCATCCCAATCCAAACAGTGTTCTGAAATACAATGTAACATCTCTATCACATATATAGTCCATATATGAAAAAACCTTTGGTAAATAAAGCCAAACACTTGAAGCTATTGATCTTCAGGAGAGCCTATCTAAGAAAGAGCCGTGCCTTCCCTATTTGAAAGTTGAAGGTTGAAATTTCCAGATTCCAAAGATACTAGTACTAGTATTATTTCATCAAACTTTGACCAATATATAAGTCAGCACGGTGCACAAGATATTCCGCGTTATCGCAAGGTCCGGAGAACGGGCCGCATGCCAAAGGGATGTGATGTAGACATCCTACCTTAATACAAGCATTATTGGCTGCTTGTACAGTTCAAACCCTTGACATATAGGTCACACGAAAACAACTTTAACCAACATATGTTAGTACAGCAAAAAATATATTGTCTTTTTATTTTTAAATGCATGCCAAAGAGGATATGACTTTTTCTAAAATTAATATGAAGAGTAAACAGTCGAATAGTTAGAATTTAATTATCTAGATTCTAAGATTACATCAAATGAGAAAATAAACTACTACTACATTACTCCAAAAAAATTATAATATATGCACACATTTAGAAAACTCTAGGAAGGAACCATGTGAAATGGAAACGAACTTGATACTCCAGCTATAAAACGTTCATTTCGAATTTAATTTATTTTTTCTCCACTTGAGGTATTCACCAGGAAACTACCAATGACAAGATTCCATATTTTTGTTCATTTTATATGGTTAAGTCAGAATTTATAATCTTAATGCGCCTAGATAGAGTGTTACCAACTTTTGGAAAACATACATTATTCCTATTTTTTTAGGAAAATAATGGAGCCGATCGCTAATTTTATTTGAGAAAAATGCCTATTGCTAATATAAAAACTCTTTGGGTTTGTTGTGTTTTGTCCAAAACATCACCCCAGGAGCTCAATATATGTGATAGATACTATTAGAATGTCATTTCATCTTCTCTTAGCATACTGTATTATTTAATTTGCAAAGTAATCTTTGCCCAGTTCAAACTACTTATTATATCTACATTTTTTTTTAAATCATTTTCAAAACAAAAAAATTTTCGAAAACCAAATTCAAACACAAACTTCTTTAAAATCAAATTATTGGTTTCGAAAATATAAAACCACACCTAGCTCAATTTTCCAAAATTAAATTGTTTGACTTTTAAATCAATACTAATTAAACCATCTTCTCATAGACAAAATGATCTAAACACAATGGAAAGTTGGAAACGTAATCAAAGCATGAAAATATGTTCCAAAAATTATTCTAAGGATATTTCCAAGGGCGAAACCAATTTTTATTAAATATTAATAGACAGCAAATATATAGTTTATTAAATATTAATATATTATACATAATCAGTATATTTATATGTTTGACTAGTAAATATAATTTTTTTCTTGTTGACCGGTCAAATGTGTTAAAAGCTCATTTCAAATGGCACCTAGAATTGTATAATCACATCCCGCGTATATGACTATTGTATAAGCCAAAATCCGTCTCAGTACTTAGGGTAACTAAAATAACACCGAAAAAAGAGTCAGTCGAGGTCGACCAGAAATAGTGAGGCCCGTGGTCGAGATGCAAATGATGGTCGAGGTCAAGCACCGCAGTAAGGGCAATAACGACTAGTTTATTAGGATAGGATATTGAAGAGAATATTCCAATGGATATTCTATGTACTTGTACTATTAAGGTTTGCGGGGGTATGTCACATATAAATAAAAAAAAAAAGGTAATGAATATAGGTATGTGATATTCATTGTTATAAGAGCAAACTTTGCTAAAAGATTCTCTCTCCTGTAAAAAAACAAAGACTACATTTTCATCAAGATTCTTGTTCATATTATTCCACACTTTTTCACCAGATTCGAGAATATTTTTCATGTTCTATCTGTCGGTCTCTCGTCATTGTCAGGAGGAACAATCACGTAGTTCACTGTTTATTAGGTGAACCACTTCTCTTATTTACGTAAATGTCATTTATTGTTATTTTTTTCTAGTTATTTCTCCATTATTGTATATACCTCTTGAAACATTCATTGAATATTATTGTCCGCTCCCTGCTGGATTCATCTAAACGTTAGCCATATTTTTGAAATCCACATCTAAAGATATTATCATTAACTAGGCTTAACTCGTTATTACACAAGTATAAGCATTTTAACCGAAAGTCATACTTTTTGGTCAAATAATTTGGCGCCGACTGTGGAGATTTCCTAGTTAAAATTTTAGTTTCCTCTAGATATGTCAAACACTAACTGCAAACGTAAAAAAATAAGGGGGGAGGGGCGTAAGAACATGATCTCCTTTCTTTGTATGCACATATCTAATATGGCAGGTAATAGAGAAAAAAATACGAGAATGATGAGTAACCTCCCAACAACCTCATGAACACCATCAATGAAAGCTCTAAAGCAGTGGATGAGGAAACAACCTCAACGGCTCCCCTAGGCGAAACGGGTCACCCCTCCCCACTACAGCATCACAAAATCTCTTGGTGAATGAGCCTTCACATCTGTGGTGGAAGAGACACCACCAGCAGTAAAAAAGCTCCTTGCGGCTTGGCTAACTGACACCCTAACCATCGTCTTTCATAAGCCCACTCAGGACACAGCTACAGAAAATGCAAGGACTTGCGTTATACCACCAGCGGACGAGCAGCATGACCAGTTTCTTCCTCCAATGACAGGTATTACTCACAATGTCATTAATAGTGCAGGTACCAACACCCTCGCAGCCATTCTAAAAAGGATGGGGGAAATGGAGAAAGAGAACAAAGAACTTCGAGATAAAATCAGAGAACACCAAGAAAGGGTCGATAAGATACCGAGCGCCCCAAAGCTCTTGCCGTAGAGAGATGCTGGTCTGTTTGTCGAGCAGCCGTATAGTGATGATGCAGCCCACATGCCATAGAAAAGACCTTTAAAATGCTGCCATATCTGAAATATATATGATGGAACGACCGACCCCGAAGACCATATGACTCACTACGTCACCACCGTGAAAGGCAATGATCTCTCCAAGGAACAAGTGTCCTCCATTTTGTTGATAAAATTCTGCGAGACCCTCATAGGAGGAGCGTTAACATGGTATTCACAACTGCATGCGTGTTCCATTGAGACCTTCGAAGAAATGACCGACAAGTTCATAACGGCCCATGCTGGGGCCAAAAAGGTCGAGGCGAGAGTAAACAACATATTTACTATTAAACATTCTCCGAGAGAAGGATTGGGGACTTCCTCGTCCATTTCAACCGAGTAAGGATGACCTTTCCAAATGTGTCGGAGGGGATGATGGTTACAACTTTTCAGAACATGCTGAGAAAAAATGGTTCAAGGGCAACGAGAAAGTGACTAAGTCGGCTTGGAAAATTTTGAAGAGTTGATTATAGTTGATATTTGAAAAGAGTTATTCGAGTTGCTTTTGGTTATCGTTGCAAGTTACTGGTTATTGAGTTTATTATAGTTATTATTTTTTTCTTGTTTTATTATTATATATATATATATATATATATATATTGTTTACAGGTTATGTAGTAAATACCCCGCCGTAGCCTCGTCACTACTTCGTTGAGGTTAGGCTCGACACTTACTCAGTACATGGGGTCGATAGTACTGATACTACACTCTGCACTCTTTTGTGCAGATCCAGGTACCGGCCAGTGTTAGGAGATCTTAGTATCTGAGCATTTTCATTCGGAGACACGAGGTAGATCTGCTGGTGTCCGCAGATTCCTGGAGTCTTCTCTTACTTTATAGACACTGTTTTATTTCATTCGAAACAGACATATATATATTTCTTTCATCCATTATTTGTAGTATTCTTAGTAGTTTGTGAATTGTGACACCAGACCCTGGGTAGACTTATGGTTATATATATTAGTTCGAGGTTCGATTTATTTATTCCGTTATTATTATTATTCATGGAATCATTTATTGGAAATTACTAGATTCAATAGTCACTTTCAATTTGTTCTATTATGTTAAAGAAACTTTAAAAGGAAATGGTTCGTAAACTTCTAACATCGTCTTGCCTAGCAAGTATTGTGTTATCCGCCATCACGATCCCGTGGTTTGGGAATTTTGGTCGTGATAGTGGGCTCCCTCCAGGCAGGGCGAGGTAACGTACGATTTCTTTCGGTTTTAACTGACTAATTTTCTAAGTGGGTAGAAGCAGGAGCATTCGCCCAAATACGCGAACATGAAGTGATCGCCTTCATATGGAAGAACATCAATTGGCCTCCTCAAAGAGATCAACTGCGACAACGGACCTCAATTTACAAGAAAAAAGATCGCTAAATTTTTTGAAAAATGGCATATCAAAAGAATACTCTCAACGCCATATCACCTCGCAGGAAACGGGAAATCAGAGTCCTCCCACAAATCGATACTTAATATAATGAAGAAAAAAAACTTGTGATGCCAAAGGGCTATGGCCGAAAATATTACCAGAAGTACTTTGGGCCTACCGAACTATGCCGAAGATGAGCACATGAGAGACGCCTTACTCATTGGTCTATGGTACTGATGCAGTTACACCGGTCGATGTCGCTGAGCCCAACCTAAGATACTCCCACGAAAGCGGACCAAGGAACAATGAAAGAAGAAAGTAGGAGCTCGACGAAGTCGAAGAACGAAGAGATATGGCCTACGTAAGGATGGTCGCCCAAAAGCAACAAGCATTACGCTATTATAAAAAAGGGAAAGGTCAGGCCGCTCAAAGTCGGGGACTACATGCTTAAATATAAAACACAAGCAAGTAAAGACCAACGGGAAGGTAAACTGGGGACAAATTGGGATGACCCGTACAAAATCATGACAACAACAAACAAAGGGTCATTCCAACTAGAAACAATGGCAGGAAAGATACTACCAAAAAAGGGGAATGTTGTCCACCTCAAGTACTTCAACTTCTAAGAGATAAAGCGTACTTTTGTTCCCCTTACCTGAGTTTTATCCCAATTGGGTTTTCTTAGGGAGGTTTTAACGAGGCGACGAAGGGGAAACTTCAGGTCAAAGTGCGCATAGATATAGACACATGATGGCTAGTTCATTGCTCGACCTCTCAAGATCCCTCCATGTCAACCAATGAAAGGACTAGATAGGCTGGGACTGGGACCGAAACACCGGCCAACGCCCGGAAAAAGATGTAAATTTCTCCAAGTGTATGAATAAAGTACAAATGCATGAAATTTATTCCTATTTATCCAAATATACAACCAAGGCAACATTGCCTTAAAAGTCCATAAAATCGACAAATGCCGCACCTAGAGGCATATCGTTCTAAACATAGGTTATATTCGATCTCGTTCGAATTAACACCTAGTTGGCCCTTGGCCATAATAAACATAGGCTATATTCGACCTCGATCGAATTAACACCTAATTGGCCTTCGGCCATAATAAATATAGCTTATATTCGACCGCGTTCGAATTAACACCTAAATGGCCCTCGACTATAATTAAACATAGGATAGGGTCAACCGTACTCAAGCTAAGTGATTACAACTAAGAAAATCAAAGAGCAGACAAGCACAAACTGAAGAAAAAGAATCAGTTACAAATAACAAAGCTGGAATTTCATACTTAGAATATTTTTTACAAAGGCTCGTAAAGACGCCACAACAAAACAAAAGAAGGAAAAAGAAAAAAAATTACTAGTCGCCGCCAGGCCCAGTAGTTCCTCGGTTTGCCCACGTAGACCATCTCCTTCTACCCCTTCACCATCACCCTCAGGATACGCATCCTCGTACCAGGCATCCTCTTCAATTCAGTCCACATCTGCGTCTTCCTCATCGTCACCAGCCTCCAATGTGGCAGGATCATAGCCAAAAATGACTCGAGCTTCACGTCCTTAACACGAGCATTTTCGAAGATGTCTTCTGAAGCGATTTCCGCCCTCATCAGATCTCTAAATATATCCAGCTTGGCCTCGGTGTGAATACAGTCCTCGTACAATTCTCAGGAACATTAGGAAAATCAGAAACACGGGAAGAGGATAGTCGAGCCAGTAGTTGGGCCTTCTCGGCCTCAAGAACGATAACTCATTCAGAAATACCATAAGCCTCTTTTTCCAATTCTCCAATCTGCTCATCAAGCTGCTCTTCTTTGAGCCTAGCGGTCTCAAAGGAATTCTCTTGTTCAGAACAAAGAACGGGGATCACAATCTCCAAAGTCTTCGCCTTTCTCATAGCCCCTAACCGAGCCAACTCCTCTTTTTCGAGGTCCTATACCTTATCGAAAACCTCGTCACTTAGAGCATCAGCTTTGAATTGACATTCCTCCAGCTCGGCACAAAGTGAGACCACCTGGTCTTGGAGATCGCCGCACTGGACTTCGTTCCCTTTGCTGATTTTAAGATCTTCTTCTTTACATCTCAACGTCCCTCAAGGACGCTGCACTTCTCGATGACCTTCACGAGTTCATCATCTTTCTGCTTCAATTCATTCCGAAAGGCCTACAAATTGTCGTCCTCGCCAAACCTCCTGCAAATTTCTCGGTATTTGCTACGGTACTCGTGATATCTCCGCTGCAACTTCATAAAAATGGCCTTACACCTCTCTTCTCTTTGGGCGCTTTCAGTTTCCAAAATTACAGTTTGCAATCACAAAGAAAAAGTCAAACACTAGGGCGTCCCCACTGACAGCGGTGAACCACTAAGGCGAGGATAAAAAATCTAAATAAAGTAGACAGGAAAGAGGAGCCCTAAATTTTTACCCTGAGGGCAAGGCCAGCTATGCTCCCCGACAAAGTGGCATCATCCAACTCTGCGCGGGTTAAACCCTCCACATCGGAACAAAGGGGACCATGGGCAGGGACCACGTTCTCGGTGTTTTTCAATAAATCACGGTCCATGGGATTGCGATTGTCCGCGTTGACCCCTCTAATATATCCTCGAGCTAGGTGAATCCCTCCTCCATCATCCTCATCTCATCAATATTGAGATCGGATCCCGACTCGTAGCCTTCCTCGGCAACACCTTTGCCTCTCCCATCGGCTGTCGAAGGAGCTCTGTTAGTTGAGTGTGAAGTCGACACCTGTCCTTCCGTAAATTATCAGAAGCCAAAGCGGCCGACCTTTCGGCTCATACTGCCACAAAGGGAAGAGGTACGCCCTTAACGACCTCCGTTGAAATCAGAATGTCAGATGCCAACTCGACCTCATCCTCAAGTACTATGGTCGTCGTCTTACCCATTGCTGAATCTACTGCCTAGGCGACCTCATCACCAACGTCTACCAAACTTCTCTTACGGGGCACCAAATGTTCCTCCCTTGGCGGTGATTCCTCCTCTTCGTCTACAAGACTGTGTAAAGGGGAAACTAGAAGCCCCGTGGTTAAAATGTCTGCAGGCGGAGAAGAGACCGATGCCAAATCAGTCGTGGACGGAGTCGAAGACCGAACAGACTTAACTGCGGATAAGTGGGAGCCTCTCCTTGGCCGCAGGCGGAATAGACGCTGAAGATGAGACAACCTTCCTCTTACAAAATGAAGAAGGGGGAGCTTTCGGCCATCTCAAAAGTCCTCGGCCAGAAAAAGAAAAATTAGGTTATCATTATCAACGAAGGCGGACTGTAAGAAATAAATAACTAAGAGGTCAAAACAAAACAAAACAAAAAGAAACGGATTAACTCACCGGTTAAGGAAGCAGTAGGACCAAGCTTCTTAAAAAGCCTGGCCACTCGCGAATCCCCACAATGTGAGGGAGAACGCGACCAACCCAATCGGAAATATCCGCGACCAAAGGAGGAGGCGTAGTCTTGGCTGTATAAGAAGGGGACCCGAGTTCAGAATTAATGACCAAAAATAGGCAAATCAAATATTTTAACGGAGAAATATTAGATGCTTACGAGTGTAATTCCAAGTCTCGGGGAAGGCATCAGCATCCACCACCACATCTGCGGGTTTACCACCAAGAATTTTCCTCATCGGTGGTGAAGGTTTAACATCATCCCCCTATAGAAACTGGGGGCGAAGAGATGCATCAAATGACGAAGTGTGACGTCGACCCCAGCATTTTCAACAAATTTGGTAAGCATCCTAATGAGCTTGTAGATATATGGAGAGAGTTGATCCAGGCAAACGCCATAATAACGGCAAAACTCCTCCGCTAGTGGGAGAAGGGGGAGAGTGTAGCCGACGTGAAAAGGGTAGGCGTAGAACGCACAATACCCTGGATGGTGGACTTGCACCACATCCCGATCTACATGGATCAAATCAATGCGTGTATTTTGAATTTTTCCCTAAGCTCTGCTAGTTCAGCCTCTTTAATCGCCGACTCAGAGGCCTCGGGCTCGTCTTCAACCGCCTTCGAAAAGTTCGACCTAACTCTCTCGCTACAGGGAATTATTTCCTCCACTGTAGGGAAGTTCTCATCTTCATTGGTAGCGGAGACACTATCAGCGTGAGGAGGCATAAGCATTGCCAAAGGGACAAGGTCAATTACCACACGAGAACCAGAAGATACACTAGCCATATTTTTCGAGAGGGGATGTTCAGACAAGAAAGGATTAGAAGCAACAAGAATCACTAGAAGGGAAACACACAACAATGAAAGAGGGAGAAGAAGCCACAAAGTTTTGATGAGAAAAACATATAAAGAACAAACGAATGCCATCACACCCCTATTTATAAGAATTCGGACATCAAGACCGAGAAATTATGCCATCATTACTTAGCACTGGAATCGAAACGGCAGCTCCAACTGATAGTCGCACAAGAAACGATGCAAAGCATCGGGAAAACACATCATAATGATGCATGATGCCATGACATCATTCTGGTGCAGAAACGACACAACCCCAACAGTTGCGGCTCACGAAAGGTCATACTGTCGTGTCGGCTGAAACATCACTACCCGATTCGCTCGTCCAATTTTTCCAACCATGATGAATGGAATACGCTCATTAAGGTCGTCTGAGGCCGGCCTCAATAAGCGGAGGGACTAACTTTATAGGCCAAAATCCATCTCAGTACTTAGGGTAAAATAACACCGAGAAAAGAGTCAGCCGAGGTCGACCAAGGATAGTGAGGTCGGTGGTCAAGATGCAAATGATGGTCGAGGTCAAGCACCGCAGAAAGCGCAACAGAGGCTAGTTTATTAGGATAGGATATTGAAGAGAATATTCAAATGGATATTCTCTACACTTGTACTATTAAGGTTTGCTTGGATATGTCCCATATAAATAGGAAAAAAAGGGTAATGAATAGAGGCATGTGATATTCATTGTGATAAGAGCAAACTTTGCTAAATGATTCTCTCTTGTAAAAATACAAAGACTACCTTTTCGTCAAGATTGTTGTTCATATTATTCCACACTATTCCACCAGATTCAAGAATATTTCGAATGTTTAAAGATCCGTCGGTCTCTCATCATTGTCAGGAGGAACAATCACCTAGTTCATTGTTTATTATGTGAATCACTTCTCTTATTTACTTAAATGCCATTTATTTGTTATTTATTGCTAGTTATTTCTCCATTGTTACATATACCTCTTGAAACATTCATTGAATATTACTGTCATCTCCCTGCTGGATCCATCTAAACGTTAGCTATATTTTCGAAATCCACATCTAGAGATATTATTATTAACTAAGTTTAACCCATTATTACACAAGTATAATCGTTTTAACCGAAAGTCATAATTTTTGGTCAAACAACTATGACTACTATTTGTTATTGTTGTTCTCCTGGTCAGCGTTTCCTAATTATTAGTTACATACTACCACTAGTTTGTTTTGGAAATTTCCTATAAATATTTTTAATTTTCTCACTTTTCTGTTTTGATTCCCACGAAAAGGTCCCTCCATATATTTCTTGTATTCAGTTATTTCCTTTTTTAAATGCTGCAGAAAATTGTTAGGCTCAAAGCAGAAAAGGTTCCATTCCCTTTTTTAGGGGGATTTCGTGATTTCATCGAATCATTTATGAAGTGTTCCTTCAATCCCCAATATATGAAGTTAAACACAATATCAGAATGAAATTATAATAACATATTATAATTAGACTGAGCTAACCATGGAAAAGGGGAAAGACAAAAAGTAAAATAAAATTCGTGCTAAAGTTGAGAAAAAGGGTGAAGAAATATGTACTTAAAAAGGTCATAAAAATTAATCAAAGTATGTTGTTATTAGTTGAGGCAATAGGCAAGTAGCTAGGTTATTCATATGGGGAAACAAAGTTGTCAACAAGGTGAAAGCCGCAGGAATGAGGGTTCATTTACTCCAAAGATTAACGTGTTACACTAATAAAAGGTATCTATACAATTGCAAGCTTAAAATTGCACAAGTGACAGGAGTTCGGCTACAATTCTGGAGAGGTCTCGCCATTTTTCAATTTTACTCCATTTAATTTTCAGTTAGATCAGTCTTATATTATCAGGTCACCGATTCATAGTAGATATACTGAACAGTTAATGGACCTATCGCGCATGAATTTGAATCAAATAGACAATAGATTTCTAGAAGAGAACCTTGTAACAACGATAAAGTTATCTCCGTGTCCGTGTGATATAGACATTACGAGTTCGAATTGTGAAAGTAACTAATAATACTTATATTAGGATACACTGTCTACATCTCAACGCTTGAGTGCGACCTCCTTTAAACCCTGCGTGAATGCGGAATATCTCGCTCGACTCATAGAAGTGTGGAACCCCATTGCATATCCCGAGACAAAGATATCATATGAGTGGATATGATAAGGTAATGGCAGTGGCAGTTTTCACGATAAACAACAGAAAGTGGTCTACCTAAGAGAGAGAGGGAAATAGTGCGTATGGTGGGGCAAGAGGAAACTAATAAAGTCAGGGGTCGGCTGTAGGCTAACAGCATTTGGCTTTAGAGAAATGAATGAAGAATTGAAATATCCAAATGAACAAACAAAAGAAAGGAAATGATTGGTTCCCTAATTCTCTGCGGTAAAAGAGAAGAGTCTGACTTTTGTATGTAGTAAGGATTTTGATTTGTCCTTATGGGTGTCAAAGTTAGCAACAAATAACTCGCTCAACTCGTTCAAGTTTGAAATGTTAATTTAATTGAACATATATTTATTGTCAAATATAGCCTAAAATTTTAAAAACTTGAACAAATTTGAATGACTTATATAGATCAAATTAACTCATAAAAACTTATTAAAACATTTAAAAAAATACACTTTTTAAAATTTAGTTAGTTAAACAGTCATGATAAATAAAGAAAAAACTTTTGTCAATCTTATTCGGTAATTAAAGGGAGGTCTTGGCGTAACTGGTAAAATTACTGACATGTGACCATGACGTCTCGGTTTCGAGCCGTAGAAATAGCCTTTTGTAGAAATGTAGGGTAAGACTGCACAATTGACCCTTCTGATCCGCCTTTTCTCCGATCCTACGCATAGCGGAAGCTTAGTGCAACAGGCTGCATCATTAGTTTCGTTCGGTAATTATACAAATTATACATAATAAACATTCAAATAAAAGATAATTTTGAATTGAACGAGTTAAATTATGACTTATTGTTTAGTTCAAATTGACCAATTTTAACCCAAAAATTTATTTTTATGACCAAACAAATTTATCCCCTCAACCTGATGTTCAACCCATTTATTTGAAAGAAGAATTAACCTAAATAGTAACAGGTTAAATTATGCCGCTCACATCGTCTATAATATATGTATAATCGTATATAATCGATACATAATTTATATATGCTAACTAAAAACGTAAACAATCAATCTGACCTACTACTTGTATAATGATTTCGGGCTTCATTTGCCATTGTCCTTATATGATGACTCAAAGAACCTGATCGCACCAATAAAGTGTTGGGATTTTAAGTAATTAATGATATATTAATGCTTAAAATGGGTGAATGGGAAATG